>CAUYLG010038863.1:0-57026 GCA_963573385.1 Cacajao melanocephalus
AGCCTGGGCAGTAGAACAAGAATCCTGTTCTCTCTCCCTCTTTTTCTTCCTCTTTCTTTCTCTCATACATTCTTTTTCTTTCTTTGTTTCACTCTCACTTTCTTTCCTCTCTTTTTCTTTCTTTCAAAAAAAAAAAAAAAAGAAAAAGAAAAAGAAAAAAAAAAGAAAATGGGGATATTCCCATAGATTTTACAAAAGTAAAAATGATTATAATAGAGTACATAAGCAAATTGGAGAATGTGGATTAAATGGACAAATTCCTAGAAACACAAAATCTACCAAGACTGAGTCATGAATAAATAAAGAATCTGGATAGACCTACAACTAGTGTTAAGATTGAACCAGTAATGAAAACAATTTCCCAACAAAGAAAACCCCAAGACCTGATGGCTTCACTGGTGAATTCTGCCAAACGTTTACAGAATTAATACCAATCCATCTCAAACTTTTCACAAAAAAATTGAACAGGAGGGAACAAGTTCTAACTCATTCTATGAGGCCAGCATTATCCTCATATCAAACCATGAAAACACTACGAGAAAACTGCAGACCAATATCCCTTATAAATATTGATGTAAAAATCCTCAACAAAATTTTGGCAAACTGAATTTAGCATGATAGTAAAAATGATTATGTATCATGACCAAATGGGACTTAATCTTGAAATGCAAGGATGGTTCAACATAGAAATGATGATCAATATAAATATCACATTAACAGAACAGAGGCAAAATACCACATAATCATCTCAATTGAAGCAAAAAAAAAAAAAAGCCTTTGACAAAATTAAGTATGCTTTCATGATTAAAAAAAAACACTCAACAAATTAAGAATAAAAGGAAACTACTCCAACATAATAAAAGCCACATATGACAAACTCACAGCAAACAGTCAATAACCAAATACTGGAAACATTTCCTTTAAGACAGGTGCAGAGAGTTGTGTGACCATGTAGACTCCCACCTTAGCCAGGATTAGGGACAGGATACAATTCCAAATAAGTGAATATGAATCAGGTCATGAACTTATCTACCACAGAAACCCTCTCTACTTGTTAAGCCTCATACCCCTGCCAGAAATGAGAAGAGTCACCAAGGTTAAGGTAATAGAAATCACCAATCCTTGTCCTTCTGATTCTCCCTGCACATCTTCATGTATATCTACTCTCTCAGCTTTCTGGTGCCCTCAGCTCATCCAGACCATATTCTTAACCCTATGCCACCTCAATCTCCCTTAACAATCCTGTGAGGGGAACCTGAGTATCTCATTAACTGGGTTCTAGATTTAGGGTCACTGTTGTCAAAAATCTGGTACCTGTTCTCACTAGAAAGTTATGGGTCAGGGCTGGGTGCGGTGACTCACACCTGTAATCCCAGCACTTCGGGAGGCCGAGACAGGTGGATCACAAGGTCAGGAGATCGAGACCATCCTGGCTAACATGGTGAAACCCAGTCTCTACTAAAAACATACAAAAAAAAAAAATTAGTTGGGCATGGTGGCACGTGCCTTAGGCCCAGCTACTCGGAAGGCTGAGGCAGGAGAATCACTTGAACCCGGGAGGCGGAGGTTGCTGTGAGCTGAGATTGCACCACTGCACTCCAGCCTGGGCGACAGAGCGAGACTCCATTGCAAAAAAAAAAAAAAAAAAGTTATCGGTCAGAAAGGCAGTCTTGGGAACCACTGGGAAAGCTAGGAAAACACTACTACCCTGACCAGGAGGAAGAGCCTGTGTTCATTACATTTTGTTGTTTTATAAAAAAAAGTTTATTTGTACACCAAACAAATATTTGTTACACTTTTACTATGTGTCAGGTACTGTTTAGGTGCCAGGGATACAGCAAGGAGCAAAACAGAAAAAAAAAAATTCTGTTTTAGGCAATGTGGTGGCTCATGCCTATAATCCCAGCACTTTGTGAAGCTAAGGCAAGAGGACCACTTGAGGCCAGGAGTTCAAGACTAGCTCAGCAACCTAGAAAGACCCTGTCTCACTCTGTTGCTGAGCCCGGAGTACAATGGTACTATCTCAGCTCACTGCAACCTCCACCTTCTGGGTTCAAGTGATTCTCCTGCCTCAGCCTCCCAAGTAGCTGGGATTACAGGCACAAGCCACTACACCCAGCTAATTTTTGTGTTTTTATTAGAGATGGAGATTTCACCATGTTGGCCAGGCTGGTCTCAAACTCCTGACCTCAGGTGATCTGCCTGCCTTGGCCTCCCAAAGTGCTAGGATTACAGGCATGAGCCACCACACCCAGCCAAAAGAATTTTTTTTAATAAGCCAGGCGCTGTAGCACATGCCTATAGTCCTAGCTAACCAGGTGGCTGAGGCAGGAGGACAGCTTAAGCCCAGGAATTTGAGATTACAGTGAGTTAGTTACCATCACACCACTGCACTCCAGCCTGGGTGTCAGAGCAAGACCCTGTCTCTTAAAAAAAAAAAAGAAGAAAAAAAAACTGTCTTCACGGAGTTTATGTTCACATTGGGTGGGAAATAAATGATAACATAATAAACATCCATATATCCATTACAAGCTTATGACCCAGCATAACTATTTACCAGCCTATTTACACCCTCAAATCTCACCAGAGCCTTTCATGGAGCTTCCTGATGGGGTTGGTTGAGCAGCTGAGAAAGGGGTGTGCTTTTGCAGCAGTCATCATGGACACCTTCTCATTTTTTCCTGGCCTGCTGTCACTCTGAACCTTTTTTCTCCCTCGAAACTCCGTCCTTGCTTCTGTCTGACTCCAAACCTTTGGCTCTCTACTGCCCAAATTGTGAGCCTCCCTGTGGCCCTTAAAACTTGGTATTTAAAACAGGTGTTCCCATCAAATGCTTCTTATCTTTTCCTAATAGATTTTTTTCTGATTTAATTTACCCCTTATAGCTGACCTTCTTGCTCTCTAAGGAATCCTGACAAGCCCATCAGAATCTTATAGAAGATAGGCAACTCACATGTTTGGGATCACCAAAGATTGGCTAATTTGCAATGTGTATATTTGTCAAGGAAGCAAACATATTTATAAAAATAAAAGCTAACATTTATATGCCACTTACCAGGGACTAGGAACTGTTCTAATGTTTTTAATGTCTTAACTCACTTAATTCTTATTATAGCTCTTTAAGGTAGGTTTTAATTATTTCTATTTTACAGATTAAGAAACCAAGACTCAAAAAAATTGATGGGGCTCAGGACATGCTACCCCCAAAATATGGCACCTTGACATAGTGAACATTTGAAGTTGAAGAAATTTGAGAAAACAATCTGGGCATGGTGGCACCCACCTGTAATCTCAGCTACTCAGGAAGCTGAGGCAGGAAGAAGAGTGCTTGAGCCCCAGGGTTCAAGGGTGCAGTGAGCTATGATCACACCACTGAATTCCAGCCTAAGCAAGAGAGAGAAACCCTATCCCTTAAAAAAAAAAAGGAGGGGGAAAGAAAAGAAAGAAATTTGAGAAAACAGCAGAAGCAGGAAGGCTAGTCTTACCTTCCCATCTCCCTTCTCCCATCAAGCAGGTCATAAAACCTAGGGAAGCTTTTCTGACCTTCCCCTGAAGCAGGTCATAAGACCCTCATGTGAGAAATATCCTCCTATGCCTGGGAGAGAGGAACATGTTTATCTCTGAAGATAAAGGGTTACAGAGAAGAATATGACTTGTTAAGATTCTAAGGAATTGCTAAGTTTCCCCCAGTTTATGACCATTAGATCACACCCTTTTTGCCTGTCACATTTCTCTGCAACTATCCATTCTTCATCAAACCCAGCATTTTAAAAAACCCACACACAACCCTCAGGTTTAATGGTTTCTTCAGATTTTTATTTCTGTGTGAAGTCTCCAAGTCATATAAAACATACATTAAATAAATTTGCATGCTTTTATCTTATTAATCTGCCTGTTGTTGTAGGAACCTTAGCCATGAACCTAAAATGGGTAGAAGGAAGGGTATTTTTCTTTCCCTATGAGGTAAAGTAACTTTCCCCAAAACACACTGCTAATAAGTGGCAGAACTGGGGTTTGAACAAGGATTTTGAATCTAGACCACCACCTTCTTTATCCATTATGTGGCATATTTATAACACCTGACCCTCCAAACAACTAATCGACCTGGGCCTTGTCTGAAAGGCAATGGAAATCTCTTGCTTGGACCAACCTTCCCTCACTGTCCATCTCTTTGCCACTTGAATTTCACCTCTCTCCATGGTCCCTTTTGATGGCCTCTTGTGGTTTTACTCCTAGGTATTGTCTCTTGAATTACTTTGCTCAGCAGTCTCTCAGCAGCCCAACCCTTCATCGGGGCTCCTGCCCCTGCAGGAGGGGATTTAGCAAAAAAGGAATAAAAAGAGTATCTGTAATACACCCCTTCTTCCAGCCACCTCCCACACTCACAGCTCTTCTTCAACACTAGGGGGTGCTACTCACGTGCTCATTTTACACTATTCTGCTCTACACAAACTTTATTGTCATGCTCTTCAACTCCATACCTCCATCAGCCACAACTCTTAAAGAAATGTTTATGAAAGCCTAAATCTAGGATCCCCCCTGAAATGTGTATGAATTTTATACCAGTTCCTTAAGTAGAAAAATATTTATCATTAATGAGGGCTTCAACGTTACCTGTAGAAATAATTAGCAATACAAGAAAAGGATCAGAGAAATTTTTTAACTCCATAGAGTATGGGACAAAATCCATGTATTTACTTCAAACCCAATCAAGTAGAGGGGACTCTGTTCTGATCCAAAATGAGAAGAGCAAAATGCTTCTCTCAAGAAAGAGGTTATTTGTGGCCGTGAAGGGAGAAGCAAAAAGATCAACTTTGAGGTTCAGCAGATGAAAAGAAAAAAAGTGAGCCAGGAGCTGCCAAAGCTGAGCAAGAAAGATTCACACCTTCTCACGAAGTGGTATCCTCCAACCCCCAAATTCTGAAAGCCTCCATGCAGCTCCACACCTCATTACTTCCTCCCAATCATCTTGTAGGGAGAATTTTCTGCCCGAAGCTACAGAGGCCCAGAAGTGAGGGAAGTTGGGGAAATGAAGAGTCGCCCATTCCTGGCATCCTTAGCTGGACCCCTGGACACATCTTCCTGTAAAAATACTGTCCATGGGGTGGCCAAGTCCTGTAATTCTGGAACTCTACTTCAGAGCATTATGGATTAATCCTAGCTAACCACCAGGCATAATGTGGTTACTATGGAGAATGCGTTCTGGTCCCACAGAACTCACTTCTGGAAATGAACGGCTGGAATTCTGCCATTCTGACATGGGGCTGCTTGTGTAACTCTCAAATGAGAGAGGAAAATGCATTGACATCTTTTGGACCTGTTAGATTCATAAGACAGGGAATAATTTTGTATCTTTTTGCTTGAGAGCTTTTCATATTGCCTTTTGATCATTCTGGAGATCAAGAAATATGTTCCCTTCCTTCTGGTCAGGTTTTAAAGAATCCTGAGGCCTCTGGCTGGCACATTCACTGATTCCTATAGCATCAAAGCAATGATTTTGAGTCTCACTTGCTTAGAAATGTAAAGGAACAAGTAAAAGACGGAAGGAAGTTTAATTTTAGCTTCTTTGGGCTTTTTGATCATGAAAACTAAAGCATATTTGATACAAATACACTTCTTTACTGAAGTTCAGAGAGTTAAGTTTGTCTAAATTCAAATTATTAAACTGCATTTCAGCTGCTTTAGCATAACTGTGTGTGAGAGAGAGCACATGAGACAGGGAGAGAGAAAATGACTCATGCAGTCTTCTCAGTGAAGCTGAAAGTCTAGTTAACCCTGAAAAGATGCCATTACTAAGTGAGCTCTAGCTCATTGTTTATATGCAAGCTAGCCACCAAATTATATTTATCCTTTTTGGGAGGCCCTTAGCAAAACAATGCAATCAATTCCTAGTACGTGAGAATATTTCCACATTTCAAGTTTTTCTGAAAAAAAAAAAAAAAATAAATCACACCATGATTTTAAAAAAGCAAGAGATGAAACAGGCTTTTTAATATGACACTTTGGTAACAAACATTTTCACATGTAAGAAATGTCCTGAACCTTTTTTTTTTTTTTTTAGAAATTAAGGTCTCAATCTGTTGCTCAGGCTGGACTTGAACTCCCGGGCTTAAGCTAAATTCCCACCTTAGCCTCCCAAGTAGCTTGGCCTATAGGCACTGCACCTAACAATGTTCTGCAAATGTTTAAAGATTATTAATAAGTGTGAGGACAGTGATAGAATCCAGGAAACGTCCATATCATACATTTGAGTACTTGCTATGTACCAAAGACTTCACATATATTATCTTCTCTAATTCTCAGTAAAGCCCTTTGAGAAAGGAATTAATACTCCCATTTTACAAATGAGAAAATCAAGGCAGATATTAAGGAACTTGCCCAAGTCTTCATAGCTTATAAATGGCATAGCAGACATTTGAATCCAAGTCCATCTGAGTCAGAGCCAAGCTCTCAGCTACTCTGTTGCCTCCCAGATATCAGAAGTTCTGCTGCCACTATTAAACATTAGCCACTATTACCAAAGATTGCCAAGGGGCTTCTGCATAATGCAGCATCACATGCAAAGCATTTCCAAAGGTTTTCTCTATAAGCAAGAGGCCACTTGCTAAAGGAAGGCATTGTTAAATATTACCACCAGTTAAAAAAGAAAAAAAACCTCTAAAATTAAAATAATATACACTTTTTGTGCAATAGACATTCTTTAAGCAAGCATCTTTTAGAAGCAGAGTATGAATAATGCAGTCTGCATCAAGAACAGGCATTATATCTTGTAGGAATATAGATGACCTGCTTAGGGGTAGGGAAATGGGCAGAAACAAATGGAAATGCGCATACACACCCACCACTCTGCTACCACCCAAGAGAAAGAAGAGGCATGGTTGTGTGCTAGTCTCACCTCTAGCCTTGCACAGAAGCTTGTTAATATTAGGAGGCTCAAGCCTGGTGACCTGAGACAGCTCATTGCATAATCCTCTCTTGAGGCTGTGGCTGAACTGTGAAAGTTTGTGTTAGTCCCTCTCACTTCCCCCAGGGTAGCTGAAAAAGCTGTGAAGGTCTTATCCCTTCCTCCTGGTAGTTGAGCCATGCCTATCAGTTCTTGTGGGTGGACCTTCATTAACCCCCTCTAAAAATGACTGTGGAGATTCAGGAGCAGTACTGTCGTCCTCTATGTCTCCTAAAGTACAATATGTTGGAAATGTAATCAGCTTGCACCCACCAATGCGCCTGCCCATTCCCAACCAAAGCTCTGGATATTCACAAATCATTATGATTGTTTGATTTCAGAGAGTTTTTGCTGAATTGCCTCTAAATTCCTCTAAATTGGTGAATAGACATAGACGTGGCTTCCCACAGCAGCTGCTAGCCCCAGCTGTATCTCCATCCCAAAATCAACTGATTGGGTGGACCCAACAGGAGCATCTCCTCAGGGCTCTGAATTTTCCTCCTGTAATATCCTATTCCCTAGGTCCAGGGATGAAAAAAAAAAAAAAAGGCAGAACATTGCCTTGTTGTCAGGGCAACCAAAGTTTTCTCTGAATCCAGTGGTTCATAACAAAATATTCAATTTCTCCTTGCTGAGAGGCAGAGGTTGTTCTAGCTAGGGTAGAAGTTACTTTCCAAGGGGTCAGAAGTGGAACAGTATTTGCCATGTGGCATCAGGAGGTCAGAAAGGCCAATTGAGTCAGAATCCATTAGAGAAGGCTACATTTGAAAACTGGCAAGACAAAGAACTAATATGTAACCCAAACGCCAGAGATTGGAATGTCAGGCAGACAGAGATTCAGTTAATATGGTAGGAGCAAATGCAGGAGTCCAAGGGCATTGCTGTGAAAAATCTCAGGGTGTTTGTAAGTAAGGCAAAGACATCATGAAACACAGAAGGATACTCAGCCAGATTTGTCAGACTTATAGCAAAGTATGCAGCCTTCTACCTCCTGCCCAGCTCTTGGGTTAGTTGGAACAGGTACTGTTTCCAGTTCTAGGCCCAAGTGTGTGCATCAGTGAGTCATATAACAGAAAAGCTCCTTCGCAGGGCTGTGATATCACCTTGACTACATCCTCATACTTTGGCCTACTATAATCTCTACTTGACTACAGACTAGCTGAAATCTCAAGCTCTTTTTGCAGACGGTCGTCTTGTTTCAAAGCTTTGCAGATAAACGTCAGACAAGATCTCAAGTCAGCTCCCACTTAAGGCTCTGCAGCTGTAAGTGCCATCTGACTGGCAGATAATCATCCCAATAAAACAAAAATCTAAACACCTTCTCATAGTCTTCAAGGTTTGCCTCATCAATTTTATCTTATTACCAAGCTTCTCATGCTTACTTTCATCCAGCCTCAACAGTCTTTTCGTTCCTTGATTATGCCAAACTCTGGTATCAACTCTAGATCCAGGCTCTACCCCAAGTCCCAAATTTTATAGGGTCCCATCTTGATGAATTTCTTTCCACAAACTCCCTCACTGTAGGGTGAGGTCCACAAGTCAAGGGACACGCCTAGCAGGACCCAATACCTCTTACACTTCCAGATCACACTTGGGATTCCTGGGACCACAGAATGTTCTGCCCAAGTAGCCTCAAAAATGCTCCTAGGGCCTGCAAAACCCTCTTCCCTAGGTCCAACCCCCTGAGGAGACCACTCTCACTGGTATGTACATCTCTAGACTCTGTTACACAGCATATCATGGAATACAGTGAAATAGAAAATGACAATTAAACAAATAAATAAAATTACTCAACATGTTTGGTTAGTACTGCTCAGAAAAATAGGGTTAAATTAAAAGCCATACCTTCAGCTGTGCCCTGAAGGTCAACTCACTAATGCTTTGTTAAACTAGAAAGCCTGAGAACCTCAGAGCTGGTTTCCCGCAAGAGGCCTTTAACTCTCGCCTTTTTTGCTGAAAATCCCGGAACTTACTCCAGGTCTTCCAAATAGGCCCAGCACCTCAGAGTTTTGAGCATTTCACAGGTTGGCTGCTAAACTAATGCTACAACCCAACTTTTATCACTAATGGCAGAGACTGTCTTCTTAAAATATTTTCAAAATCAGAATGCCAATCATATTTGGATTCTGGTGCAGAGATTTTAAATATTTAGTACTTGCTATCTTAAAAAGAACTGCTCATGATGACTGGCTTGCTGACACATATTAAATGATAAATGTAAATAAAAGTAATCAGATGCTACATGGCTATTCGAAGCCTCTGTATCTCTAAGCAATATTAATTTTATTAAGGAATAGTAAGTCGATTTTTAGGCTAAGACATCTGGCTAGTTATTACAGAGGAAAATAGAATTTCTGTTGTGCAAATATTTTTAAATGCCACCTGTGGTTAACTTTTAAAAGCAATCTATTTGATTTTTACTTCATTCTCTCTATTACTTTTCACAGAAATAGAGGAGAGAAACTGTATTTCAAAACTCACTTCTGCTTATCTACATAATTGTTTTCCTTTCTAAAGTCAACCACCTGGTTGGGTAAGGTGAAAGTGAAGGCCATTTTCTTAGCTCTGATTTCTTAGAAAACAACATGAAGCAAACTTTGTGCTAATTCTTTGTTAGAGATTCAGTCTCAGGGAGGCAAGAGTGAGAGGCAAAGGCAGGTGAGGCAGGAAAGGAGAAAATAGTAACACAAGATTGTGTGTTTACTGAGATGGCCACACCTGTGAAAGATATCTAACAAGTTTCTTGGTAACGTGGGATATCTCCAGAGAGGCAAGTTGGAATTCCTGCCTCTTGAAATCTTTATGACTTTTTTTTTGTGCTGTTTGTTTTGTTTTTTATTGAGAGGGAGTCTCTCTCTGTTGCCCAGGTTGGAGTGCAGTGGTGCGATCTCAGCTCACTGCAACCTCCGCCTCTCGGATTCAAGCGATTCTCCTGCCTCTGCCTCCTGAGTAGCTGGGATCACAGGCGTGAGCCACCACACCTGGCTAATTTTTCTGTGTTTAGTGGAGACGGGGTTTCACCATGTTGGTCAGGCTGGTCTCAAACTCCTGACCTCAAGTGATCCAACTGCTTCAGCCTCTCAAAGTGCTGAGATTATAGGTGTGAGCCACTGTACCCAGCCCTCTTGGAATCTTTGAAAGGCAAGGAATTTCTCTACCAGCTTTTTCCCATCTTCTTTCTCTTGTTGGTAAAATTTTTCCCATGGGACATTAACTTCATGCTGTGCCTGCCTGCCCTGTAAAGGCAAATTGATTTGCTTCCTCCTACTAATGGAAATTAGAAAAAAAGCACTTATTAAACTGATCCTGCATGATAAATCCTAGAGGATAAATTGATGCACTTCTGTAAAGATAATCATATCCACTGGGCACGGTTGCTAATGCCTGTAATCCCAGCACTCACTTTGGGAGGCTGAGGCAGGTGGATCACTTGAGGTCAGGAGTTCAAGACCAGCCTGACCAACTTGGTGAAACCCTGTCTCTACTAAAAATACAAAAAGTAGTTGGGTGTGGTGGCGGCTGCCTGTAATCCCAGCTACTAGAAAGACTAAGGCAGAAAAATCGCTTGAACCCAGGAGGCAGAAGTTGCAGTGAGCTGAGATTTCACCGTTGCACTCCAGCCTGGGTGACAGAGAGAGACTCCATCTCAAAAACAAAATAATCATATCCTACTCCCAGCCATGAGTGGAACTGCCGCCAGACCAGGCATATGGGGGCTCACCATCATCTGCTATGATCCGTCTGGTTTTAAGATAAGCAGCAAGTTGAATTGAAAGGGAATGGGATGAAGACCACCCTACCCCTCTCCTACAGGGATACATTCTTCAAGTCTGATAGTGGTGGTAATTCCTGCAATATTTTCTGGGTTGAGACATGGTTTTAATTTACATTCTTGACTGCGGGTGAGAGTACAGTCAGTTTCTGATACTTCCACTTGGCTTTCTGAAAATAACAGTCATTCATCCACACAGTGCAGGGAACTCATGTGAGGGGTCTGATATCTATTCCACTTGATACCTATTCCATTTATATATTCAAGGACTAGGAAAATAACTACTCATTGATTCTTCTGTGAATTGAATTGGGGCCAAGACTCCATTTGTCATCTGACCACCATAACACCTATTGTAACTAGAGGACCAGAAGGGCATTCAGGGTCTCCTAATATAAGTACCAGCTTAGGCTTTATATCTCACAGATTTTAAAAGCCTGGATATTCCCCTTCCCCCTGGCACAGTTACTCTGATAAATGGCCACCGGTCCTTTTAGGAAAGGATCAAGAAAATATGTACTTTGGTGGCATTGCCAGGTTCTTCTTCAAGGGAAGATGATTTCCTCTTGAGTCAATGAACTCTAGGTCTATAAACCAATTTAGTTCTTGGGACTGGGTGATTTTTCCATAGTAGTATTGATGTCAGCTTTCTACTTTCCAGCTCTCAATTTTCTTTTGTCATACAAATCAGGCAACAACCTGGTCAGTTATCCACCTATCTTGCCTCTAAAATTGCCACAGATCCATGTAGGTCAAAACACTCTAATTGCCACCCTGACTTTGATGCCCATTATAATAATTATGTCCATCCTACCTCTGAGAATTAAGTCCTACCACTGGTCTCTATCATTCTGGAATCTCATCATCCTCATTGATATTAGGTAACCTAATTTCATGGCCTGCAGAGAACAGGTACCACCAAGCTTTCTAAAGAAATGAATATACCCAACATATCTCCCATTGCTTTGGAAATGGGAATTTTCTCTAGCTCCTTCCAGAGAAAACAGTTAGTAGTTGGTTCTTAAATATATCCATTCTAAAGTTCCTACATTTTTGATTCATATGTCCCCTTTACTCAGTATAATGCCAAGATGTCTGACAACTTTACCTCACATACTCTAGGCCATTATCATATCCAAGCTTCAAGGAGCCAAGCTGATAGTATATTTAGACCAGCCCTAGGTCCCAGAACACTGAATCCCAAGTCACAGGAGAATGTCCCATACCAGTGAATTCACTCCTATTCATCTTTATATTCTTCCCCCAATGTTATATCCTCAAAATCAACTCCAACACATGTTGCTGTGTTTCCTGCTCCTATATAATAGCCAAATTCAGCCATTTGTTTGATAAGTAAGCCATTTCTTCCCTGAGCAAGGACTGTACCATCTCTCTCAGGCTATGCTGAAGCATGATCCTGGTTATTGTCCTGGAAGCAGTCAGATGTGGTGGAGGCAGCTTGTGAGGCAAGCAAGTACCTTGTTAGGCATCTGCTTCAGGTGAGGTTCTTGCATAGTCTCTAGGCAAGGGGGATGGATTGCATTGGCCCAGAAACTTCAGATGAATTTTTGGTTCAGGATTTTTAGGTTTATCCATTCAGATATCCTCATCCCAAGTCCTTGTGCCCTCTTCACCATCTGGGACCTGGCTATAATATAGTATATTCATTGAAGCTGCAAATTGAATTTCCTTTACATCTCTACTTTCCTTACAATTAGAATCTGGATCTGATTTTCAATTTGTTCTACCCTGAGGCCCTACTGCCATTGAGACCTCTGGTTTTTAAAGGATCCCTTAAGTTAGCAATTAGCTTTCCTGAGCCTACCATTCTCTTTTTATAAGACTGGCACTGACACCAAAATTAGCCACCCATACAGCCTTATAATTACTATTTTCCACAGGCTGACCTCCCAGTGCCTCTCCTTCTGCCTTGTGTCTCCTTCCAATAAACCACAGGCAAAAGCTGCATAAATTGTGATCTCATTGCAATAAGTTATTATGGCTCCACTTGCCACTAGCAATGGGGTCTCCATTGCCTTTAGTCAATAGGCAATTGAAATCCCATCCTGAGAGTTTGCTTTTTTGGGCAAATACTAGAATTCATTTTCTTAGCCTTAGTTCCCTAAAAAAACAGAGCCTGAGACAAAGCTTTTATGCTAATGCTTTATTAGAGGGTGCAGGGAAGAAAGAGTGAGGGAAAAAGAGTAGTGCTGAGTGTGGCGGCTCATGCCTGTAATCCCAGCACTTTGGGTGGTCGAAGCAGGAGGATCACTTGAGCCCAGCCCTGGCAACATAGTGAGACCCTGTCTACATAGAAAATTTAAAAATTGGCCAGGAGCAGTAGCTCACGCATGTAACCCCAACCCTTTAGGAGGCCGAGGCGGGCGGATCATGAAGTCAGGAGATGGAGACCAGCCTAGATGACATAGTAAAACCCCATCTCTACTAAAAATAAAAAAAAATTAGCCAGGTGTGGTTGTGGGCATCTGTAATCCCAGCTACATGGGAGTCTGAGGCAGGAGAATCACTTGAACCTGGGAGGCAGAGGTTGTAGTGAGCCGAGATTGCACTACTGCACTCCAGAACTGGGTGACAGTGCAAGACACTGTCTCAAAAAAAAAAAAAAAAAAAAATTAGCTGGGTATGATAGCATGCACCTGTGGTCCGAATTACTCAGGAGACTGAGGTGAGAGGATTGCCTGAGCCCAGAAGTCTGAGGAAGGAGTGGGCTGCAGGTCATCCCAAGATATATCCTTGAGCTAGAAACTATGCTAGGGTTTGTTTGGTTTTCTTAGTGTGTGTTTGGGTGGCAGGAGGCTGTGGGGGGAGGTGGGAAGGGCGATGAACGAAATCATATATACTGAATGTCTGCAATTCCTATAGGCCAAGGTTGAGGCCTAGTCAAGAAGAGCCTGAGTTTGGTCAAACAGAGTCTTTGTCAGGACATCCATGAACTAGGGGCTGTATAGTGTCTGATACATACTACTATCTGGCATCAGCCAATTCTCTTGTCTAGAATATTCCATACCATTATACAATACCATAAATACCACAGTGAGCCTTATAAACCTAGTACCTTTACTGCCTTTTACTCATTCATTCATTCATTCATTCATTTACTTACTTATTACTTACTTTCTTTGGCCTTATATTTCATGCATTTTTTTAACTTCTGGAGAAATGATGATTATGTTAAATAAGATATATGTAAGATAGCATCAATAAACATTAGTTCTCTTCTCTGTCAAACTTCACTAAGAGATCCTCTGATACCAACTCTGTTTTCCCAGGTGATTCCCTCACCAAATTTCCTGTTTAGTGGAGCCCTGGATTTTCTGACTCATGCTCATGTATTTTGTCTCACACTTTTCTGAGTAGGCTGGGGCATTTAATAGTTCTTGCCTGATTCACAGATGGAGTCAGGCCTTCTGTGACTCCTACTTTGACCCTCTAGAGCCACAGATACTCTCTTCAGATTTCAACTCTGCCCAGACCCCTGGGCAGTCTCTTGCTAACATTCATTTATTCTAGCAGGCCAGCCCTGGCTCTTCAGGGAATCTCAGTGTCCTAGGGCCCTGGTTTGGAAAGGAAAGTTCAAAAAACCTTCCCACCAGTAAGAAAAGCATCTTCCTTTGCAGCTGGGTACCATTCCGTCAATCTTTACAAAACAGCAAGAAAACCTGACAAAATCTTCCACTCTTCACTGCAAAGCACTGGATTGCTACACTGCAATTTAGTCAAGATGGATGAAGCCACTGAACCTCTAAAGGGGTTAGTAAATTAGCTCTGGTTTTCCACTGTCCAAAGAGAAATAGGTGTTTGCTGTTATTGTTGTTTAGGGTATAACAGGCGTTACCTCCTACTTATTACAAATTCAGATTTTAGCATTACCGACTTATTAGATATGTGATTTTTAGAAAACAAACTCCTGGGCCAGGAGTTTGTTTTCTAACTCATCGTTGAGTTAAATATTTTTACTAATCATCTACTTAAGAAATGCCTGGTGTGCTTCTTTGCAGACATTTTGGACTTGCCCCATATCAGAATCTGTTAGTATGGTGTGTCAAGAATTTACATATTTTTAACAAAGCTCTCTAAGTGATTCTTATGAACACGAGTTTGAGAGCTAGGGTAAAACGAGATGAGCACTGTCATACACGGCTGCTAAGAGGGAAAATCAATAAAACTCTCCTAGAAGGCAGTTTAGTAGACACTCTCACACAACTCTAAGTTACCCAAATCACAAGATAAACTGACAATCCTTTCCTTTTATAAAACACACTGCTGGCCATGGTCCATCGAGTTCTTAATAGCAAGAGTCTACTCTTTGATCTGCTCTTGAAATTGTGAATCATCTGCTAACTAACGGTCAGCTGTGTGTGTGACTTAAAAACTTTTATGCCGATTGTACTTGTTTTATACTTACATCGTTTAATCAATATTATGTAAAATAATAAATCATAAATCATAAAATAAAAAGGGTTGTTCCAGGGAAAAGTCATTTGAATACTTTGGACAGATTCTAAAGGTAAGTTACACACACACAAATGATGTCAAATTAGGAGTAAAAGATTGGGGGAGGGGTAACAATTTTGAATGACTCTATATTGCTTTATAAATTTTTTTCAGTTCTTGCTCTGCCTTAAAAAAAAGGAAAAGTAAAAATCTTAGACAATTTATTGTAGATGTCATTTATCCAGGAATGATTACATAGACTGTTGTAATCAGGGAACCCATTGTCAACAACCATAAATTCCTTGGCACTAAAAAGAAATTTTAAAATTTCATTTAAATGAGGAGGAGGCAAAGCAAGGCAGCTTGATAGAAGCCTCCACCAATCATCCTCCCCATAGGAATACCAAATCAAACAACTATCCATATAAAAAAGCATCTTCATAAGAGCCAAAATCACATGAGTGATCACAGTACCTGGTTTTAACTTCATATCACTGAAAGAGGTACTGAGGAGGGTAGGAAAGCCAGTCTTTAATTTCCAAGGGAAACTCTCCCCCATCCCAGGGGAGCAGCTATATAGCATGGAGAGAATTTGTGCACTTGAGGGAGGGCGAGTACAGTGATTGTGGGCACTCAGTGCTTTACATTGGAACTCAGTGCTGCCTTGTCACAGTGGAAAGCAACACTTGGCAGAACTTAGCTGGCATCTGCAGAGGAACATTTAGAACAGCCACACCCAGAGGGGAATCACCCATCCCAGTGGTTGGAACCTAAGTTATAGCAAGCATTGCTGACACAGGCTAAAGTACACTAGGGTCCTAAACAAACTTGAAAGGCAGTTTCAAGTTTATTAGGCCTCAAGGACTGCAATTACTGGGCAAGTCTTGGTGCTGTGCTGGACTCAGAACCACTGGACTTGGGGGACAAGTAACCTGGTGAGACACCAGCCAGGGTGACCAAGGGAGTGCTTGCAGCACCCCTCCCTCAACCTCAGGCAGCACAGCTTGAAGCTCCAGGAGAGCTTCTTTTCCTCCATTCAAGGAGAGAAGAGGGAAGAATAAAGAGGACTTTATCTTACATCTTGGATACCAGCTAAGACATAGTAGGACAGGGCACCGGGCAGAGTCCTGATATCCCTATTTCAGGCTCTAGCTACCAGACCATATTTCTAGACACACCCTGGGCCAGAAGGGAACTCAGTGACTTGAAGGAAAGAGGCTTGTTCTGGCAGGATTCATCACTTGCTGATCAAAGAGCCCTTGAGCCCTGAATATCAGCAGCAATATCCAGGCAGTACTTGCCATGGGCCTTGGGTAAGACTCAGAGATGTGCTGGCTTCAGGTATGATGCAGCACATTCCTAGCTGTGGTGGCTATGGGGATAGACTCCTGCTTGAGAAAAGGGAAGGGAAAAGTAAAGGGGACTTTGTCTTGCAGCTTAGGTACTAACTTGGCCTCCATGGGGTAGAGCACCAAGCAGGCTCTTAGGGTCCCTGATTCCAGCACTTGGCTTTTGGATGGCATTTCTGGACTTGCCTTGAGCCAGAGGGGAGCCCACTGCCCTAAAGGGTGAGTTCCAGGCCTGGCAGTACTCACTACAAGCTGACTCAAGAGCCCTTGGAGCTTAAGTGAACAACAGTAGCACCCTGGCAGTACTTCCCATAGGCCTGTGGTGATGATGGACATAGGGAGAGGCTCCTACACCTGCAGAAAGGGGAGAGAAGAGTGGGAAGGACTTTGTCTTGTTGTTTCAGTGCCAGCTTAGCCACAGTGGGATAGAGCACCAAGTGGATTTCTTGGGTTTCAAACTCCAGGTCCTGTCTTCCAGATAGCATTTCTGGACCTCCCTGGGGCTGAGGGATAACTTGCTGCCCTGAAGAGAAGACAAAGCTCTGGCTGGCTTTACCACCTGCTGATTGAAGAGCACTAGTGCCATGAATGAACATAAGCAGTATAGCTAGGCAGTGGTTACCAGAGGCCTTGGGCAAGACCCTAAGCTGTGCTGGCTTCAGGTCTGATCCAGCACAATCCCAGTGCTGGGGGCCACAGTGGTGCTTGTGTCACCTCTCCCCTAGCTCTAGGCAGCTCAGCACAGAGAGAGACTCTGTGTGGGAGAAAGAAAGGAAGACAACAAAAGTCTATGTCGGGTAATCCAGAGAATTCTGTATCTTATCAAAGTCCACCAATATGGTACCTCTATGAGCTTGCAAAACCAACAGCAGTACTGGGCTTGGGGTGTCCCCTAATGCAGATATGGCTGCCACAGCAAAAGCTTAGATCACAACACCCAAGTCCCTTTGAACACCTGGAAAGTCTTCCCAAGAAGGGTGGGTAAAAACAAGCCCAGACTACAAAGACTACAGTGAATACTTAACTCCTTAACGCCCAGACACTGACAAACATCCGCAAGAATCAAGAAAGCATGACCTCACCAAATGAACTAAATAGGTCACTAGGGACCAATTATGGAGAGACAGAGATATGTGAACTTTCAGACAGATAATTCAAAATAGCTGTGTTGAAGAAATTCAGTGAAATTCAAGATAACTCAGAGAAGGAATTCAGAATCCTATCAGATAAATTTATTTATTCATTTAGAGACAGGGTCTCACCCTGTCACCCAGGTTGGTGCCCTGTGGCATGATCCCAGCTCATTCTATCCTCTGCCTCCTGGACTCAAGTGATCCTCTCACCTCAACCTCCTGAGTAGCTGTGACTACAAGCAGGTGCCACCATTCTCAGCTAATTTTTGTATTTTTTTTTTGTAGAGATGAGGTTTTGCCCTGTTGCCCAGGTGGGTCTCAAACTCCTGGGTTCAAGTGATCCACCTGCCTCAGCCTTCCAAAATGCTGGGATTACAGGCGTGAGCTACTGCACCTAGCCAGATAAATTTAACAGAGATTAAAATAATTAAAAAGAATCAGGAGGAAACTCTGGAGTTGAAAGATGGAATTAATATATTGAAGAATGCATCAGAGTCTCTTAATAACAAAACTGATCAAACAGAAGAAAGAATTAGTGAGCTTGAAGATAGGCAATTTGAAAATACACTGATATGGTTTGGCTCTGTGTCTTCACCCAAATCTCACTTTGAATTGTTATAATCCCCACATGTCATGGGAAGGACCTGGTGAAAGGTAATTGAATCATGGGGGCAGGTTTTTCTCATGCTGTTCCCATGACAGTAAATAAGTCTCATGAGATCTGATGGTTTTATAAAGGAGAGTTCTCCTACACATTCCCTCTTGCCTGCCACCATGTAAGACGTGACTTTGCTCTTCATTTGCCTTCTACCATGATTGTGAGGCCTCCCCAGGTATGTGGAACTGTGAGTCAATTAAACCTCTTTCCTTTATAATTTACGCAGTACTGGGTATGTCTTTATTAGCAGCATGAGAACAGACTAATACAATAAATTGGTACTGGGTAGTGAGGCAGTGTTGTAAAGATGCCCAAAAATATGGAAATGACTGTAACTGGGTAACAGGCAGAAGTTGGAACAGTTTGGAAGATAGGAAAATCTGGGAAAGTTTCGAACTTCCTAGAGACGTGCTGAATGGCATTGACCAAAATGTTGATAGTGATGTGGACGATAAAGTCCTGGTTGAGGTAGTCTCAGATAGCAATGTGAAACTTGTTGGGAACTGGAGCAAGGGTGACTCCTGTTATGCTTTAGCAAAGAGACTGGTGGCATTTTGCCCCTGTCCTAAAGATCTATGGAACTGTGAACTTGAGAGAGATGATTTAGGGTATCTGGCAGAAGAAATTTCTAAGCAGCAAAGCATTCAATTGGAAGCAGAGCACAAAAGTTTGAAAAATTTGCAGTCTGACAATGCAGCAAAAAAAAAAAAAACCATTTTCTGGGGAGAAATTCAAGCCAGCTGCAGAAATTTGCATAAGTAACAAGAAGCCAAATATTAATCACCAAGACAATGGATAAAATGTCTGTAGGGCGTGTCAGAAACCTTTGCAGCAGCCCCTCCCATCACAGGCCCAGTGGCATAGAAGGAAAAAATGGTTTTTCTGGGCTGGGCCCTGGGCCCCCCTGCTGTGTGCAGCCTAGGGAGTTGGTGCTCTGTGTCCCAGCTGCTCCAGCTGTGGCTAAAAGGGGCCAAGGTACAGCACTCAGGCCATGGTTTCAGAAGGTGCAAGCCCCAAGCCTTGGCAGCCTCCACATGGTGTTGACCCTGCAGGTGCACAGAAGTCAAGAATTGAGATTTGGGAACCTCCACCTAGATTTCAGAGGATATATCGAAACACCTGATGTCCAGGCAGAAGTTTGCTGCAAGAGTGCGGCCCTCATGGATATCCTCCGCCAGGGAAGAACAGAGGGAAATGTGGGATCAGAGTCCCCACACAGAATCCCCACTGGGGCACTGACTGGTGGAGCTATGAGAAGAGGGCCACCATCCTCCAGACTCCAGAATGGTAGGTCCACTGATAGCTTGCACTATGCACCTGGAAAGTCCACAGACAATGCCAGCTTGTGGAAGCAGCTGGCAGGGGGTTGTGCCCTGCAAAGCCACAGGGGTGGAGCTGACCAAGGCTGTGAGACCCCACTTCTTGCATCAGCATGCCCTGGATGTGAGACAAAGAGTCAAAGGAGATCATTTTGGAACTTTAAGGTTTAATGAATTGATTTCAGACTTACATGGGGCCTGTAGCCTCTTTGTTTTGACCAATTTCTCCCATTAGAAATGAGTGTATTTATCCAATACCTGTACCCTCATTGTATCTAGGAAGTAACTAAATTGCTTTTGATTTTACAGGCTCATAGGTGGAAGGGATTTGCCTTGTCTCAGATGAAACTTTGGACTAGGGATTTTTGAGTTAATGCTGAAATGATTTAAGACTTTGGGGGACTGCTGGAAAGGCATGATTGGTTTTGAAATGTGAGAACATGAGATTTGGAAGGGGTCACAGGCAGAATGATATGGTTTGGCTCTGTAACCCTACTTACCTGTAAAACTTGGTAAATTGCCTTAATTGTGTGCTAACTGCAGCCAAAGTTGGCCTTCTCAGTTAAGGACAAGGTTAGTTACACATGTCCCCAGGCCTTACCAATTGTAAAGCCAGCAAGTCAAAGAGTTTTCAAAACCCAAAAAGCAATTCGTAATCTCAAAACACTTAGCAAATCTTGCAGCTGACCTGCATTTTACCAACAGTTTTTAGGTCTGTTTTTATTTCTTAAAGACTAAAGTCATATGAACTGAAAGGTACCACAGCTTTTAACTTCCCTTTAAAAAATATTAGATCTAAGTGCTTGTCTTTCTTTATGCCAAATTAATTAGAGCTCTTTTTACAGACATCACACACAGTACACACACAGACAGGCAGAAGAAAACCCATGCACTGGGTGGGACCCTTTAAGAGACAGTGCTAGGAAAACATGCACATATCAAACCAGAAAGAAACTTATTCCCTAAGACAGGATTGCTAAACAAAGCCTTGCCACTGAAGTTACAAGCCATGCCCTCAGGATGTAAAACAAGATAGAGGCTTGATTTCACAACCAAAACCTTACAGAAAATATAAACAGGGATAGTTGGTGGGGCTGGCCTAGCAAAACATCTTCTAAAAGAAAAAAAAAAACTTTAAAAGTTAACTTGCAGATGGGGTAGAGAAGGAGAAAGAAAAGAAACAGTTTAAAACTGCCTGGGGAAGAACCTTATTCTTATGCAAGTGCTTCCTCCCTCAGGGAAAAAAGTTGGATTACTTTCTGATGGAGCTAAATCTCTTGGCCAGGGAATGGGAAGGCTCCAAAGTCTCATGGCAGGAAACATCAGCCAGCCACCACCAGTGCCTTGGGCCATATGTCCAAGCCCAGCAGGGAGTGGTGGGGGGTGGAGGGTAGCCGCTGCTCACCAGTCAGTCCCAAAAAAGGAAGGAAAAGGCCATGAAAAGACCTGGAGCAATGAGGGGTGAAGGCATGGTTTCCCCCACCCTCAGAAGTCTGAGGATGAAAAGGCTTAGAAGCAACAGTGAGAGGTTTTTAGTTTCCATTTTGCTTACCACTTCTCAGGCCCCATGTTGGGCGCCAAAAGTGTTGCAGGATTTTTTCCTTAGTTCAGCTAAGGATGGGGTCCTTGTCTGTCCCACAGCCAGAAAAATTTAGGCTGAGAGACTGAAGGGTGAGTAAAGCAGAGTTTTACTGGCTAAAAAAGAAGAAAAGGGGGAAACAGGGACTCTTTCTAGGACGGAGTCCCTGTTAGAGTGCTTTCTGCCTGCCATTTGAATCCCAGGTTCCACACAGGAAGAGGAGAGGCCAGTTGGCTAGTCTCCCTCTTGCTGCAAATGGCATGAACCTCTTGAGGCTCCACCCCAGTAGAAAGGCTGGTTAGAGTTTCTCCGGGTACTCCCTCCCACCTGGCTGTCTCATTATGCGCCAGTCTCATGATAACCTTAAATCAAGAAACAGATAGACTCCAATATGATAATAGATGGAGACCTCAACACCCAACTTACAACATTGGACAGATCATCCTGACACAAAATCAACAAAGAAACATCAGACTTAATCTGTGCTGTAGACCTAATGGACCTAATAGATATTTCCAGAGCATTTCATCCAATGGCTGCAAAATATAAATTTTTCTGTTCAGCACAGGGAACATTGTCAAGGATAGGCCACATGTTATGCTACAAAACAAGTCTTTAAAAAAAATAAAAAAGGGCCAGGCACGGTGGCTCATGCCTATAATCCCAGCACTTTGGGAGGCTGAGGCGGGTGGATCATGAGGTCAAGGGATCGAGACCATCCTGGTCAACATGGTGAAACCCTGTCTCTACTAAAAATAAAAAAATTAGCTGGGCAGGGTAGTGCACGCCTGTAGTCCCAGCTACTCGGGAGGCTGAGGCAGGAGAATTGCTTGAACCCAGGAGGCAGAGGTTGTGGTGAGCTAAAATTGCGCCATTGCACTCCAGCCTGGGTAACAAGAGTTAAACTCTGTCTCAAAAAAAATAAATAAATAAAAATAAAATAAAAATAAAATAAATTATGTTATGTGTCCTCTGACTAAAATAAAATAAAACTAGAAATCAATAACAAGGAATTTTGGAAACTACACAGACATATGGAAATTAAACAAGAT
Organism: Cacajao melanocephalus; assembly: GCA_963573385.1. Classification (NCBI taxonomy): domain Eukaryota; kingdom Metazoa; phylum Chordata; class Mammalia; order Primates; family Pitheciidae; genus Cacajao; species Cacajao melanocephalus. Next base: position 22,261 of record CAUYLG010038863.1, read on the forward strand.
GCTACTGAATGAACAGTGGATCAATGAAGAAATTAAGAAGAAAATTAAACATTTCTTGAAAAAATGATAATGAAAACAAAATATACCAAACCTATGGGAAACAGCCAAAACAGTACAAAGAGAAAATTTTATACCTAGAAGTGCCTACATCAAAAAAGAAAGAAAAAAAAAACTTCAAATAAACAACCTAATGATGCATCTTAAAGAAGAAAAAGCAAGGGCAAACCAAACCCAAAATTACTGGAAGAAAGAAAACATAGGGATCAGAGCAGAAATGAATGAAACTGAAATGAAGAAGACAACAAAAAGATCAATAAATTGAAAAGTTAGTTTTCTGAAGAAATGAACAAAATCAACAAAACTTTAGCCAGACTAATTCTGAAAAAAAGAGAGAAGACCCAAATAAATAAAATCACAGATGAAAGAGGAGACATGCTCTTCTACAACTGATACCACAGAAATTTAAAGGGTCCTTAGTGGCTACTATGAGCAACGATATACCAATACATTGGAAACTCTAGAATAAATGGATAAATATCTAGACATATACAGCCTACCAAAATTGAACCATGAAGAAATCCAAAATCTGAACAGACCCATAACATGATATGACATTGAAGCTGTAATAAAAATTCTCTTGGCAAAGAAAAGCCCAGACTCCAATAGCTTCACTGCTGAATTTTACCAAACATTTAAAGATGTTTGGTAATTACCCATCCTACTCAAACGACTTTTTAAAAAAATAGAGGAGCCGGGAATACTTCCAAACTCATTCTATGAGTCCAGTATTACTCTGATATCATAACTAAACCAAGACACATTTTAAAAAAAGATAACTACAGGCCAAGATCCCTGATGAACACTGATGCAAAAATCCTCAACAAAATACTAAGAAACTAAATTCAACAACACATTAAAAAGAGTATTCAAGCCAGGTGTGGTGGCTCCTGCCTATAATCCTACCTTTAGGAGACCAAGATGGGAGGATCACTTGAGTCCAGGGGTTTGAGACCAGCCTCGTTTTGTAGAGACACTGTCTCTACAAAAAATAAAAAATTAGCTAGGCATGGTGGTGCATGCCTGTTCTCAACTACTTGGGAGGCTGAGGTGGGAGGGTTGCTTATGCTTGAGAGGTCAAGGCTGAAATAAGCTACATTTGCACTATGGCACTTCAGCCTGGACAAAAGAGTGAGACCCTGTCTCAAAAAAATAAATATGCAAATAAATAAATAAATATAAAGAACATTCATCACAACCAAGTAGGATTTATCCCAGGAATGCAAGGATAGCTTAACATATGTAAATCAATCAATGTGATAGATCATAGCAACAGAATGAAGGAAAAAAATCTACATGATCATTTCAATCAATGCTTAAAACACGTTTGATAAAATGCAACATCCCTTCATGATAAAATCCCTCAAAAAACTGGGCCTAGAATGAACCTACCTCAACATAATAAAAGCCATATATGACAGACTCACAGTGAGTATTCTACTGAATGGAGAAAAACTGAAAGCCTTTCCTCTAAGATCTGGAACATGACAAGGATATCCACTTTCACCACTGTTATTCAACATAGTACTGGAAGTCCTACCTAGAGCAATCAAACAAGAGAAATAACTAAAGACCATTCAAATATGAAGGGAAGAAGTCAAATTATCCTTGTTTGCAGCTGATGTATGATATTATATTTGGAAAAACCTAAAGCTTCTGCCAAAAAACTATTAGAACTGATAAACAAATTCAGTAAAGTTGCAGGATACAAAATCAACATACGAAAATCAGTTGCATTTCTATATGACAACAGTGAACAGTCTGAGAAAGAAATCAAGAAAGTAATACTATTTACAATAGCTACAAATAAAATTAAATACCTAGGAATTAACTGAAGAAGTCAAAGTCCTCTATAATAAAAACTATTAAGCACTGATGAAAGAAATTGAAGAGGACACACAAAAAAATGGAAAGACCTTCCATGTTCATAGATTGGAAAACTTATTTTGTTAAAATGTCCATACTACCTAAATCTATCTACAGATTCAGTGCACTCCTTATGAAAATATCAATGACATTCTTCACAGAAATAGAAAAAAAAATCCTAAAATTTATACAGAACCACAAAAGTTCTAGAATAGCCAAAATGATCCTGAACTAAAGGAACAAAACTGAAAGGATTACATTACCTGACTTCAAATTATACTACAAAGCTGTAGTAACTAAAACAGCATGATGTTGGCATGAAAACAGCCACATGGGCCAATGCAACAGAATAGAGAACCCAGAAACAAATTTGTACATCTACAGTAAACTCATTTTCAATGAAGGTGCCAGGAACATACATTGGGGAAAGGACAATCTCTTCAATAAATGGTGCTGGAAAAACTAGACACCCATATGCAAAAGAATGAAACTAGCCTCCTATCTCTCATCATATACAAAAAAATCAAATAAAATTGGATTAAAGACTTAAATATAAGACCTCAAACTATAAAACTCCTAAAACAAAATATTGGAGAAACTCTACAGGACACTGGAGTGAGCAAAGATTTCTTGAGTAATACCCCACAAGCACAGGCAACCAAAGCAAAAATGGACAAATAGGCTCATATCAAGTTAAAAAGCTTCTGCACAGCAAGGAAACAATCAACAAAGTGAAGAGACAACCCATAGAATAGGAGAAAATATTTGCAAACTATCCATCTGACAAGGGATTAACAACCAGGACATCAAAGGAGCTTAAACAACTCTGTAGGTAAAAATCTAATAATCCAATTAAAATGGGCAAAAGATCTGAATAGACATTTCTCAAAAGAAGACAAATAGCAAACCAGTATATGAAGGTGCTAAACCTCATTGTTCCTCAGAGAAATGTAATTCAAAACTACAATGAGATATCATCTCACTCCAGCTAAAATGGCATTTATCCAAAAGACAGGAAATAACAAAGGCTGGCAAGAATGTGGAAATAGGGAACCCCTGTACACTGTTGGTGGCAATGTGAATTAGTACAACCACCATGAAGAACAGTTTGGAGGTTCCTCATAAAACTAAAAATAGAGCTACCATATGATCCAGCAATTCTACTTCCAGGCATGGTGGTGCATGCCTGTAATCTCAGCTACTCGGGAGGCTGAGGTACAAGAATTGCCTGAACTCAGGAGGCAGAAGTTGCAGTGAGCCAAGATTGCATCACTGCCCTCCAGCCTGGGTGACAGAGGGAGATTCTATCTCAGAATAAAACAACAACAACAACAACTACAGTGGATAATTGGATTGTTTGTAACACAAAGAAAGGATTAATGCTTGAGGTGATGGATACCCCATTTACCCTGATGTGATTATTATGGCCTGTATTAAAATATCTCAGGTACCCCATAAATACATATACTATATCCCCACAAAAATTAAAATCTAAGTTTTTATAATTTCATCTAATTTTAGTGAGTGGATGTGCATTGGGGTGTGTGTGTGTGTGTGTGTGTGTGTGTGTCTGTGTGTGGGTGTGTGTGTCTGTGTGTGGGGTGGGGAGGGGGAGAAAGAGGATCTTACTCTGTCACCAAGGCAGCGGCTCAGTCATGGCTCACTGCAGCCTTGACTTCCCAAGATCAAGAGATCCTCCCCTCTTAGCCTCCTAGGTAGCTGGGTCTACAGTGCATGACACCATGCCAGGCTAATTTTATTTACTTATTTATTTTTTGTAGAGACTGAGTTTCACTATGTTGCTCAGGCTGGTCTTGAACTCCTGGGCTCAAGCTAGCCTCCCACCTGAGCCTCCCAAAGTGTTGAGATGATAAAGATGAGCCACTGTACATTTATATTTTTTAATGTTGCAAGGTTCTTTGAACAGGCTGCATCATAGGCCATACCCTAAGTCGAGCCATGGCGACCCCCGTGACCCACACCTACACCGCTGGATGGCCTCCCAGAATTAGAAAATCTGAAGTAGCTGAAAGACCATGAAAAGGGGAAGAATGATCAATCCCTGTGGTCCCTAATTAACTTGAGACATTCTTCTATTGCTCCTTATTCCTGCCTCAATTATAAGGCAATTGGACCTGGTAACCAACCTTATCAACCTTGTGACTCCAGACCCACTCACAGCTTGCAAAAACCACCCTAAACTGTAACTTCTATAACTTTTCACTGCCTACCCCAAACCTACAAAACCAAGTCCTATCCCACCGCCCTCCACTGACTCTCTTTTTGCACTCAGCCCGCTGGCACCCGGGTGAATAAACAGCCATGTTGCTCATACAAAGCCTGTTTGAGGGGGTCTCTTCATTCGGAGAATGTATTTTAACAAATGTATTTTTAATTTATATTTTTAAGTTAAAATGTTTTATATATATAAATATATTTAATTATTAGATGTACATCTAGGCCAGGTGCAGTGGCTGAAACCTGTAATCCCAGCACTTTGGGAGGCCAAGGCAGGTGAATTATTTGAGCTCAGGAGTTCAGGGCCAGCCTCTCCAACATGGTGAAACCCCATCTCTACTAGAAATACAAAAATTAGCTGGGCATGGTGGCAGGCGTCTGTAATCCCAGCTACTTGGGAGGCTCAGGCAAGAGAATTGCTTGAGCCTGGGAGGCAGATGTTGCAGTGAGCCGAGATCGAGCCACTGCACTCCAGTCTGGGTGACAGAGTGAGACCCTGTCTCAAAAAAAAAAATGTACATCTAGGAATTTATTCAAAGAAAATAATCATTTATGTTCTTTAATATAGATATGTGTGTGTGTGTGTGTGTGTGTTCACATTGGCATTGATTATAGCAGCAAAACTCTAAAAGCCTCCTAAAATGTCCATCAACAGAGGTGTGTTATAATGGAATATTATGCAGAACCATCAATAGTATTAAAATAGGTCTACATATAATGAGAAAGAAAATGTTCAGGTTATTTTGTTAAGTGGTAAGTGAAAGTACTGGGGAAAAAGAACAGACTGTAAATTTTTCTGACTTGAATGTTGAAAATTAAGGATGCTTTCTATAACTTGAAGTTATAATATCATTTTTGAAACTCTAATGACGGGTTTGGACTTTGTAAAAAGAGGAAGAATTCTCTGAGAGGAAGTACACCAAAACTTGCCAGCACACAAGAAGCACTTCAGATCTGCAGACAAACATAGTGGACAACCACAGGCCTCTTCTCTTATCTCTATACTGTGTTTATTTATAAAGCAGGAAAGCCAAGTCAAGCGAAGTTTGAAAAGACAACAATCATCTTTCAAAACAATTTATCTCAGCACACTCTTTGTCTTCGAGTTTGTGTACACCAAAAATTTGTTTTCTCACTGCATGCTTTTAGAATTTATTAATTTGAATTATTGGGTTGTCAAGGAAAAGATTTAATATTATCTAGCTTTAGAAAGTAAAACTTTTTTTTTTTTTTTTTGAGACGAGGTCTCATTCTGTCACCCAGGCTGGGGTGCAGTGGCACGACCACTGCTCACTATAGTCTCAACCTCCCAGGCTCAAGCAATGCTCCCACTTCAGACTCTCGAGTAGGTGAGACTACAGGCATGCGCCACCATGCCCAGCTAATTAAAAAAATTTTTTTGCAGAGAAGGGGGCAGTCTCGCTATGGTGCCAGGACTGATCCGGAACTCCTGGGCTCAAGTGATCCTCCCACTTTGGCCTTCCAAAAAGCAAAATTCTTTACTAACTTAGGATTTAATACGAACAATTAAGAAAAAAAAGAGCTCTAAAAATAATCACATCTAGATTTGTTTTTTAATTTGTAAAGTAAAAAGATCAGATCATAGTATTCTTTCTCACAGTATCAGTTTTCTGTTCAGTTGTTTTTTTGTTATTTGGCAGTGATCCTATTTCTATTTTAGATAAATTAACAGAATTTTCTAAGCTCAATATTCAACATGTGGCTACAATTCATTCAGTTTTTAGCCATCTGAAGATCTATCTGGCTGAAATAATTTTTAAATTCCTAAATTTGTTCCAGGGGTTTTCTAATAGTAATTCATCCTTTATTTAAGGTATTTTGGTCTTTAAAATTGGGAGTAAGCTGTAATCTTAAAAGGAAGGTGGTTAAGGCCAGGCACCATGGCTCACGCCTATAATCCCAGCACTTTGAAAGGCCAAGGTGGGCGGATCACCTGAGATCGAGAGACCAGTGTAACCAACATGGAGAAATCCCGTCTCCACTAAAAATACAAAATTAGCTAGGCGTGATGGTGTATGCCTGTAATCCCAGCTATTCAGGAGGCTGAGGCAGGAGAATCGCTTGGATCCGGGAGGCGGAGGTTGCAGTGAGCCAAGATCCTGCCAGTGCACTCCAGCCTGGGCAACAGAGTGAGGCTCCGTCTCAAAAAAAAAAAAAAAAGAAGGCAGTTAATGAGAGAATTTCAACTTCACAAGTGCCTCATTGGTCTTTCTAGCTGCCTACTTCATGGGCAAAAATTAGATCCTTGTTTGTGGATAGGAAATAAAGGAGAAAAACAGGGAAGTTCAGAAGACTCTTCAAGACCGAAAAAAGTTTTTAAGAATGAAGCCAGGCTGTCTTGAAATGGAGTTAGATATCAGTTGTGGATTGAATTGTGCCCCCCAAACCCAAATTCATTATGTTGAAGTCCTAACCCTCAATATGATTATATTTGGAGAGAGGGTCTTTAATGAGGTAACAAGGTTAAGTGAGGACATAGAGGTCTGGCCCTAATCCAATTTGACTGGTGTTGCTATAAGAAGAGAGAAAGATACCGAGGATGCATATGCACAGAGAAAAGGCTGTGTGAGGATACACAAAGCAAGCAGCCATCTGCAAGCCAAGAAGAGAGGCCTTAGGAGACAACCAACCTGCTGACACCCTGATCTTGGACTTTCAGCCTCCAAAACTATGAGAAAATAAATTTCTGCTGTTTAAGCTACCCAGTTTGTGATATTTTGTTGTGGCATCCCTAGCAAGCCAATACAATATCTGAAGCATTTAAATCACCAATTTTTTAAAGCCACAGATAAATGCCTGCCAATTCATGGTGGCTCACGTCTGTAATCCCAGCACTTTGGAAGGCTGAGACAGGTGGATCACCTGAGGTCAGGAGTTTAAGACCAGCCTGGCCAACATGGCAAAACCCCATCTCTACTAAAAATACAAAAATTTAGCCAGGTGTGGTGGCGCATGCCTATAGTCCCAGCTACTCAAGAGACTGAGGCGGGAGGATTACTTAAACCCAGGAGGTGGAGGCTGCAGTGAGCTGAGATTGTGCCACTGCACTCTAGCCTAGGTGACAGAGTGAGACTCCATCTCAAAAAACGAAGGAAGGAAGGAAGGAAGGGTGGGAGGGAGGGAGGGAAGCAAGGGAAAAAACTTCTTACAAGTGATACAACAGAAAGTAATTAATTGAAGTCTATAATAAACTGGTTCTATACACAATAGAAAGTTGAATGACCATGGGTCTGGATACTTTAATGACAACACCATGGTTGAGTTTACTGCTCCAGAACTGAGCCCTCTTCAGAGCTATCATTGTAGTCACTATGGACTAAAACTGATCCAGAAAAAATACAAGGAAATCAGAGGAATTATATTTCTCTATGCCCTGCTGTTATATCTAGTATTGGCCTGACTAGACTTTCTTCTTCGATGGAGACAGTCAGGGGTCTCTATTCTACGTCTACTTACTTTCCAAAACTACAGGACAGTCAGGTGTGGTGGCTCATGCCTATAATACCAGCACTTTGGGAGGACAAGGCAGGAGGATTGCTTGAGCCCAGGAGTTCAAGATTGGCTTGGGCAACAAAGCAAGACCTCATCTCTACTAAAAATTTAAAAATTAGCTGGACATGGTGGTGCACACTTGTAGTTACAGCTTCTCAGGAGGCTGAGATGGGAGAATCGCTTGAGCCTGCCTGGGCAGTCAAGGCTGCAGTGAGCTGTGATTGCATCACTGCACACCAGCCTGGGCAACACAGCAAGACCCTGTCTCAAAACAAAAAACGATGAAAAAAAACTACAATACATACAAAAATTGTTTATCAATATTTTTGTAGTTGTGTGAGAGTCGCTTATCTGAAGTTATTGAACACAAAATCTGACAATGGCACACTCACTGCCTCAATTACATTCACTCTGTCTTTTGACCTTTTGATAATTAAAATTCATTTAGCATATTTGCTGATTTTGTATAAAGTTATTGATGATATGTGCCAATTTCAACCACATTCATTTCCTAACCCATGACTTTTCTTCCACTGCTCTATGAATTTCAGAATAACTGAAACCCTCGAGGAATATGTGTTAGGTATAATACACTCTTGTTAAAAAAGTTGTATCTTGCTTCAGTTTATCCTCCCCAATCTCAATCTCAGAAAGCTAAATGAAAATACATTCTGGCTCTTTATTTTGGCTTTTAAAAATTACACACATCAGGTATTTTCAATACACACAAACACACACACACACACACACACACACACACACACTCCAGTAGGTCTCATTCTTTTTTATCTTCTCTTTCACATGTCCCTTTAGACTCTTCGTTAAAGAACCTAAAGCACATTATAAGCCAAGCTCACTCTTTCCTACTTTCCCTACCCTTGTCTCATCTCAAGGGGTTCATCTCTATCCATTCTTGCATTTGTCAATGCTGCAGTCTGTGGTCACATAGCTCCTAAACACCTCTTTGCAATGGAGTTCAGTTTATTTCACTCCTGGGGGAACTTGTAAATTTTAGAATCACCACCTTCCCTCTCTGAACTATGTGCTTCCAGTTATATTGGTTTTGGGGGGAGAGGTGAAGCAGGTCAGGCTGCTCTGCTGTTTACAGCCTGTCTCTGAATTCTCTGCCCACTGCACCCATAACACCACTAACATGAGGCTGAAGAATGCCTAACAGTTTTCTGAAGAATTAAGAAAAAGCTAGAGTGAATTACAGTGTAAGAAAAGCATAGAACTGGCCAGGTGCGGTGGCTCATGCCTGTAATCCAGCACTTTGGGAGGCCAAAGTGGGTGGATCACCTGAGGTCAGAAGTTTGAGACCAGCATGACCAACCTGGTGAAACACCATCTCAAAAGAAGAAAAGAAGAAAAAGAAAAGAAAAGAAAAATGGCATGTGCCTATAATTCCAGCTACTGGGGCAGGGCTGAGGCTGGAGGCTGAGGCTAAATTCCTGGCTTGAGCCCAGGAGTTCAAGAGTAGCCTGGGCAACATAGCAAGACCCTGTCTTGGGGAAAAAAAAGGCCCAGTTGAGAAAAAAAATTAAATAAAAGCACAGAACTGGTGCTATGGATCCAAAGAAAAAGAAATTAGCCTTTCATATGGGTCTCCTAGGGTGAGCACCACAGTTCCTAGACTTGCTCCCACCTTGCTACAAAGTTCACTCTGCACAAAGAGCTTCTTAACCCTCCTCAGTGAGATTCTACACCTTACCACTTTAGGAATATCCTATTCCCTAACACAGGAGTGATGTACTTGTCCTAGACTCTGTGCCCTGTGTCCCACCACACCCTAGGGCAATTCATCTGAAGCTAAACATTTCCCTAAATTTTCGTTGTGTCTAGAATGACAGTACACAGAAGCTTCAGCAGAACTGTTCGATTTTGGGGGACTAAAAGTATGCACACTTTCACAAAATATTTGCTAGCTTAGCGTGAAGCTATGCCTCCTTACTCCTGTGCAAATCTAGAAAACACATTTGCATGCATGCACATGCTTACATATGCACACACATACATCACACATACACTCATAGCACACATGTTCACACATTCATACATACCGATGTGTGTGCATATACACAGCACACAAATATGAATGTACACATATATACATGCCTGCAGGTGCATGTATGTACTGTATCATACCTTTCAAAAATCAGAACAATGACTCAATCTGTCATCAATATCCTTAGCTGCAGAACCTATAGAAAATTATGGATTATAAATTTAGCTATTCTTTTACCTTTGACCAAATCAAATTCTTTTTTTTTTTTTGATACAGAGTCTCACTCTGTTCCCAGACTGGAGTGCCAAGGCACCATCTCGGCTCACTGCAACCTCCACCTCCCGGTTCAAGCCATTCTCTCACCTCAGCCTCCTAAGTAGCTGGGACTACATGTGTGTGCCACCAGTCCCGGGTAACTTTTGTATTTTTAGTAGAGATGGCGTTTCCCCATGTTGGCCAGGCTGGTCTCGAACTCCTGACCTCAAGTGATCCGCCTGCCTGGGCCTCCCAAAGTGCTGGGATTGCAGGCATGAGCCACTGCATTGGCCTCCACATCAAATTCTTATGCTGGGTATTTACCCTAATTAAACCGTGAAAGAGGAGGAAGAAGTTTTCTTTTTAATATCTCTATACAGGTCAATCTTGAGGCCAGGGATAGAATTTATTATTTCATTTATACCATCAATAGATAAAAATTAAAAGTCCAATTTTTCTAACAAGAATATCTATATAATTATGTGATTATAGGCATGCATAAACATTTAATATACACACATTAAAGTGAACAAATCATAGGTGTATAGTTCAATAAATGTTTACATATATAAACCACCCTGTGGTCACTACCCAGGTCATAATATAGAATATTATGATCACCTAGAAGATTCCTTTGCACCTTTCCCAGTTAATACCACCAATTTCTCCACTCCCCAAGTTTTTGACTTCTAACACTATGAATTAAGTTTGCATATTTTTGAACTTTATATAAAGTTAATCATACAGAATGTGCTTTTCGTGCCTTGCTTTTTTTAACTCAGTGTAATGATTTAGAGATTAATCCATGTTGTAGTCTGTATCAGTAATTCATTCTTTTTTTGTTGCTATGTAGTATTTCATTATGTAAATATACTACAATTTTTTCACCCATTCTCCTATTTGTAGACATTTAAGTGGTTTTCAATTTGGGCCTATTACAACTAAATCTATTACAAACATTCTTGTGCCTATTTTGTTGGATATACGCACTAATTTCCATTGCATATATAGCTACAAGTAGAATTGCTCCTAGAATATGTATGTAGAAACTATTCAGCAGGTTTCCAACTTGGTTTAATCAACTCACACTCCACCAGCAATGTATGAAAGTCCCAGATGCTCTATGATCTTACTAACACTCAATATTATCAGCCTTCTAATCATTAATACATTCTAGTGGGACATACATTTCCTTGATAGTGATATTTAGGATCTTTGCATAGGCATGGAGGCCATTTAGATGTCCTCTTATGTGAAGGGCCTGTGCTGACTTTTTTCTCTGCCCCTCTCCCACTGAGCCTATTTTTAATTAGGTTGTTGTTCACCTATATTATTAAAATTGTACTTATTTGTGATATGTTTTAAGAAACTAAATACAGCTATCCTTGGGTTTAAAGGGTTATCGGTTCCAGGACTTCTATGTATACCAAAATCTGCACATGCTCAAATCCCACTGTAGGCCCTGCGCATATTTAAAGTCAGTCCTCCATATAAGTGGATTTCGAGTCCCTCCAATACTGTATTTTTTATCTGTGTTACATTGAAAAAGAAATCTGCATATAAGTGAACCAATGCAGTTAAAACCCGTGTTATTCAAGGATCTGCTATACTGTGATTTTGTAAAAGCTATTTTTATGAACTATTCATAACAATTAATATGAATGTTAAATAATCAAAACAATAATCCCTAATGTCTTTTACTATGATATAGTCTGAGGAGTCACTCAAGAAAGGATTTAATTTTCCCTTAGCTAGACTTAGAAAAACATGATACTGAGTCACAAAGGTTGAAGTACATTAAAGTTTACCAGCATCAACTGGTCATCAGCATCAGCCAAAAAGAAAATTCAGCCTGAACCAGTGAATGTGTGAAACATACTTACAACAATAATCCGTGGTAGAATGAGGGATTGAAAGATTATGAAAAATAGAGGACCAGATTATTACCAAAGCTACACAAGGTTATTAATGGGTAATATATTATAATTAGGATTAGGAAGAGATGGTATTTTAGATTAATTATAAAGATGACCAGGCCGGGCACAGTGGCTCACACCTGTAATCCCAGCACTTTGGGAGGCCGAGGCGGGTGGATCATCTGAGGTCAGGAGTTCAAGACCAGCCTGACCAATATGGTGAAACCCCATCTCTACTAAAAGAAAGGCAAAATTAGCTAGGCGTGGTATTGTGTGCCTGTAATCCCAGCTACTTAGGAGGCTGAGGCAGAAGAATCGCCTGAACCCAGGAGGAGGAGGCTGCAGTGAGCCAAGATTGCGCCATTGCGCTCCAGCCTAGGTGACAAAGCAAGACTCTGTCTCAAAAAAAAAAAAAAAAAAAAGATGACCATAATTATTCTCCCAATATACACACTCCTTTGCAATGAAACTTTGCAGCTCCTCCTATCAAGAGGAAGAGTCAATTTTCCCTCTCCTTGAATCTGGGCTGGCCTTGTGACTTGCTTTAGCCAATAAAATCTGTTGAGGTGATCCTGTGCTAATTCCAATCCTGGACCTCAAGACACCTTGTAGGCTTCCACTGGCTCTCTTAGAACCCTATCCAGTCGCTATGTGAGTAAGTCTAGGCTAGACCCACATGGTGCACTGACAGATTATCTCAGGTAAGAAATACTCTGCCAGCAGGTCCTGAGATACGCATAGAGACGAGTTTGAGAGGTTATAAATTGTATTGCAATTTGCAAAGGAAAGCATTTGAGGCTGGGTTTGGTGGCTCATGCATGTAATCCCAGCACTTTGGGAGGCTGAGGCAGGTGAATCACTTGAGGTCAGGAGTTTGAGACCAGCCTGGCCAAGACGATGAAACCCTGTCTCTACTAAAAATACAAAAATCACCTGGGAGTGGTGGCACACACCTGTAGTCCCAGCTACTCAGGAGGCTGAGGCAGGAGACTCACTTGAACCTGGGAGGCAGAGGCTGCAGTGAGCTGAGACTGTGCCACTGCACTCCAGCCTGGGTGAAATAATGGGACTCCATCTCAAAAAAAGAAAAAAAAATCACTTGAGGTCAGGAATTTGAGAAAGCATTTGAGTATCAACAAGAGCAAGAAAAATTCTGCTCACCTTTTTATAAATGCATTTTTGTCAAAGCCTGAAATCCTTGCCTGCCTGCCAAACAGTTTAGCTTTACTAATACCATCATTTTATTGTATTGTAATAGGATTTGTTTGGATAATTATTTAGATAATTTGTTGTATTTTGTACATATTACCTTATACCAGTTAGTAGAAAATAGAAAGAGTGAAAGTACTCTTATAGTGACAATGCATTTGGGAGCAAGATGGACTCATTAACTTTGCCAAAAGCAATAGTCAGCTGGGCACAGTGGCTCATGCTTGTAATCCCAACACTTTGGGAGACTGAGGCAGAAGGATTGCTTGAGCTCAGGAGAAGGAGACCAGCCTGGGCAACATGATAAAAACTCACCTCTAATAAAAATCAAAAAATAGCTGGGTGTGATGCGTGCACCTGTAGTCTCAGTTACTTGGCAGGCTGAGGCAGGAGGATCACCTGAGTCTAGGAGGTTGAGGCTGCAGTGAGCCATGATCACACCATTGCACTCCAGCCTGGGCCACACAGCGAGATCATATCTCAAACAAAACAAAACAGCCAACCAAACAAAACCCAAAAGCAATAGTCCTTAGTTTCAACCTAATGTTTATTAGACTAAAGATGATCTACTGTGTACTCAATAATTAAGGAAAAATAACAAAATTAAAGAATATGAGAAATACACCAGATTAACTCAACTCTTGCTCAAAAACCTCATTCAAATGATAGTAAAGGAATTTTTAATGTAACCCAAAAGAAAAAGAGAGGATAACAGAAACAAGACACGAACACATCGTTAGAAGATGAAAAGCCTATGGATTACTTGTTGATCTCTATCCCAGAGAAACTCTGCACACAGTGGAATGTACAAGAATGTTTAAAACATTGTTTGTAAGAGTAAAATATAGAAACAACCTGAAGATATATCAAAAAGAGAATGATTGGCTGGGCATGGTAACTCATGCCAATAATCCCATCACTTTGGGAGGCTGGAGTGGGAGGACTGCTTGAGCCCAAGAATTCAAGACCAGCCTGGGCAACATAGCCAGATTTCATCTCTACAAAAAAAATAAATTAGGCAAGGTGGAGTGTGCCCAGCTACTTCAGAGGGTAAGGTGGGAGTATCACTTGAGCCCAGGAGTTAGAGGTTGCAGTGAGCTAGAATCATCCCATTGCACTGCACCCTGGCCGCAGAGTGAGACTTTGCATTGAGAGAGAGAGAGACAGAGAGAGAGAGAGAAGAAAGAATGATTACATTATGGTACACTTAAACAATGGAATATTATAAATTAGTAAAAATGAATGCCACAGAACTAGGGTTAACAAACTGTGGCCCACAGGCCACATCCTATACTCTGCTACCTATTATCGTAAAAAAATTTTGTCAGAACAAAGTTTTATCTATTCATTCATATATTGAGTGGAGCTGCTTTTGTAGAACTGTGGAATGAAGTAGTTGCAACAAAGACAATCTGCCTTAAAAATCTGACGTATTGCCGGCCACGGTGGTGCATGCCTGTAGTCCCAACTCCTTGGGAGGCTGAGGTGGGAGTATCACTTGAGCCCAGGAGTTCCAGGCTGCAGTGTGCTATGCTGATCGGGTGTCTGCACTAAGTTCGGCATCAATATGGTGACCTCTTGGGAGCGAGGGACCACCAGGTTGCCTAAGGAGGGGTGAACGAGCCCAGGTCGGAAACAGGAGCAGGTCCAAACTGCTGTGCTGATCAGTAGTGGGATTGCGCCTGTGAATAGCTACTGCACACCAGGCTAAGCAACATAGTGAGACCCCGTCTTTACAAGAAAAAAAAAATGAAAGAAAGAAAAATCTGACATATTTACTATCTGACCCTTTAAGAAAAAGTTTGTACTAGAGCTGCACATCAACACAAACAGATCCCAGAAAAATAATACTGGGTTAAAAAAAAAAAAGCAAGTTTTTTTGGTTCTATTCATTCACTTCAGAGGACAGTAAAAAAAAAAAAAAAAAGCAAGTTTTAAAGTTACAAAAAAATCATGTTATGTAAAGTTTTAAAAGAAACCCGAATTTATTGTTTAGAAATACATGTACATATATTAAAAGTATAAAGATACACATGACAATAATACATCCCCAATTTAGGACAACGTTTATCTCTTCGGAAAAGAGAGAGAAAAGGAAATGTAAGCAGAGTGGGGTTTTAACTATTTGAAATATTTTATTGCTAAAGCAAGATGGTGAATACAAGAATGTTTACTATATTATTCTCTCTACCTTTTAAAATATGGTTGATATATTTCATAATTTTTTTTTCAGAGATAGGGTCTTGCTCCGTTACCCAGGCTGGCATGTAGTGGCACAACGATGGTTTACTGCACCCAGAAGCTCCAGAGCTCAAAATGATCCTCCTGCTTCAACCTCCCAAGTAGCTGGGACTATTGATGTACACCACCACATCTGGCTAATTTTAAAAAATTTTTTGTAGACACACGGTCTCTGTAGGTTGCACAGACTAGTCTGTGGCTCAAGCAATCCTCCTACCTCTGTCTCCCAAAGTGCTGGGATCAGAGACATGAGCCACCATGCCTGCCCATATTTCATAATTTTAAAACTCTTTGGTTGTACTAAAAAAGCATGGAAAAAACAGATAGAAGAGTTGTGCTACAGATTCTATTTTCCAAAATTGGATGCAACAATATCTTCCATCCCATTTGCTCTTCTTACGAAGTGAGTCTGACACTCCACCCATTGAGACATGGGGTCTCTATTCACTCCCCTTGAAACCGAATGTGCTTTTGTGAATGCTTTAATCAAAAGAATATGACAGAAGTGACACTGGCCAGGTATCATGGCTCACGCCTGTAATCCCAGCACTTTGGGAGGCAGAGACAGGCGAATCACTTGAGGTCAGGAGCTACATGGTGAAGCCCCGTCTCTACTAAAAATACACAAATAAGCCGGGCATGGTGGTGCATGCCTGTAATTCCAGCTATTTGGGAGACTGAGGCAGGAGAATCACTTGAACCCAGGAGGCAGAGGTTGCAATGAGCCGAGATCACACCACTGCACTCCAGCCTGGGCACTAGAGTGAGACCTTGCCTCAAAAAAAAAAAAAAAAAAGAAATGACACTATGTGATTTTCAAAGTTAGGTTATACAAAGTCCTACAGCTTGCACTTTGCTCACTAGAATTCTCACCCTTCTTCGACGTCTTCAACCACCATTTAAGCAGTCTGACTGCCCCTGAGGCAGCAATATTCTGTGACAGTGCCCAAACTAGCCCACAGAGAGAGATCACATAGAAAGATCCTGAGACTGCTTAAAGAAAGGAAGAAAGAGAGGAGAGAGAGACAGACAGACAGAGAGAGAGAGAGAGAGAGGAAGAAACAGAAAGGGGGGGAGGAGAGAGAGAGAGGGAGAGAGGGAGAGAGAGAGAGAGAGAGTGAGAGAGAGAGAGAGAGATTGAGAGAGACCTAGCTAGTTCCTAATTATCCTTGCCTTTGTTCTTCCAGTTCTGGACCAATCTGGCATGAGATATTGGCATGAGAGACCTTGAGCCAGATTCAGGCTTTTAAACTGAGCCATTTCTGAATACCTGCTCCACAAAATCTGTGAGAGATAGTTTACTATAAAACCTCTAACATTTTTTGCAAAATTAAGTTGTCGATGACAACCTACCCGGAAGCTGAACCTTAAGTTAACCCCTATCATTAGGATGTTGAACCCTAACTGATATCAAAACACAAAATTACAACAAATTAAAAAACCTAATTGTCTTTCTTTTGTAATTCTGGAATTGAGTAACATGTCATTCTATAAAATAGAATGGGTATTCTGCCAAGCTGAGCAGAGGGGGTTGGCTTTATAGGCAAAGGGCTGAAGATAGCAGAAAGCAGATTGGCCATTTCAAAGTTACTTTCCTCATAGGGTTAAAACAGTGACCTTTTTTTTTTGAGACAGAGTCTGGCTCTGTTGCCCAGGCTGGAGTGCATGGTGTGATCTCAGCTCATTTCAACTTCCACCTCCTGGATTCAAGCCATTCTCCTGTCTCAGCCTCCCAAGTAGCTCAGACTACAGGCGTGCGCCACCATGCCCAGCTAATTTTTGTATTTTTGGTAGAGACAGGGTTTCACTATGTTGGCCAGGTTGGTCTTGAACTCCTGTCCTCAGATGATCCTCCCACCTTGGCCTGCGAAAGTGCTGAGATTACAGGTGGGAACCACCACACCCGGCCTAGAGTGAACTTTCCTACCATGCAGGCTCAGGTAAACTAGGGCCCCTCTGATTAGTGGCTGTGTTGCTATGAATGTCCTGGCTTACTTATTTACTTATTTGAAAACTAGCCCCTTTCAAAGTTCAGTTTTATTATGTGGCACTTAGCACTTAGCACAGGTGACTCCTTGCTGGTTTGGTCTGGCCTGCTGGGGGTTAGTACAGGATCAGTCTAATAAATTTTGTTGTTTTTGAGACGGAATCTCACTCTGTTGCCCGGGCTGAAGTGCAGTAACACGATCTCAGCTCACTGCAACCTCTGCCTCCCGGGTCAAGGGACTCTCCTGCCTCAGCTTCCAGAGTAGCTGGGATTACAGGCACATGCCACCATGCCTGGCTAATTTTTGTATTTTTAGTGAAGACAGGGTTTCATCATGTTGGCCAGGCCACTTGAACTCCTGACCTCAAGTGGTCCTCCCACCTCAGCCTCCCAAAGTGCTGGGATTATAGGTGTGAACCACCGGCGCCAGACCCTCATAAATTTTGTTAAACACTGTTGTCAGTGGAAGAAATAACTAATTGATTCAAAGACCCTCAGAAAGTTTTGGCAATCGGAAGGACAAATTGCAGAAGACAGAGGAAGGCATAAGACTGAAAATGGGGATACATTACAAGTTTTTAGTGAGAATCCCAGGTCCCCACTCCTAACCTGACCTATCACGTTGTCCAAAGAACCAGGGTCACTCACTACAGAAAAGAAATGTATTCTTTGGACAAAGTTCAAGGAGAAGCCTCCAGAGAAACAAGAGAGTCAACTGAAAGCTTAAGAACACTGGCTAGGGAGGAAGGAGACTAGGGGTTTAAACACTAACACTCCTTCATTGGTTACATGTTCTTGCGCAAATCATTTCATCATTTGTTAAAGAGAAAGTGAGACCAGAATGATCTCTAAAGTAGCTTTTCATAGTAAAAATATGTTATTCAATTAAAAAGAAAGAGCACACCTTTTAAAATATGACAATTTAAGTAATGAGCAATCATATGAAGTGCTTTTTAGCCAATGGAAATTCTAATGCATTTCTTAGGTAGTTTTTTCTAAAATAGCATTAGAGATTATAATCAAAATCCTCCAATTAAGAGAATTTAATGGTTTCCCCACCCCATGGGACCAATAATAGGAGCATGGGGCAAGATAAAGGGAATGGAAAGAATGTGCATGCTTCTAGGACTAGTGCTATAAACATGTTACAACTCCTAGACCCAAAGCAACAAGGGAGGGATAGGTTACCAGAACATGGAAGAGAGAGTCATGCAGAACAGGTCACCTGACGAAGACGAGTGACATCATGTGAAGCCAAGAGACAGCCTGACTTGGTCTTTCAGGGAGAAAGCCACGAGAATATCCTTATTTCATTCTCTTCCCATCCTGCAGTTTTTTGTCTGTGCTCTCTCCTCATTGGTCAAACTCAGCTGGAAGCTTGAGGGTACTGCCTCTATATTCTCCCTACTCTTGGACTCTAGGACTGCAAACAGGTGGAGAGTCGCCCTGGAGGAGACAAAGGAAGACATCCAACATAAAAGGGCAGATGAAAAGGTATTAATCACAGCTTCAGAGGATAGCTTGTAATTCATTTTTTAAAAAATAAATTACTGGCTTTGGGACAGTAGTTGAGAAACAAGACATTCTGAAATACAAGATTCGGGAATTTGTTCTACATTCAACCTTTTTCTGTTTTGCCTCTTGACTTGAACAAATATTGGATCACGACTGATGGTATAAACTTTAGTATTTGCTTTTCATCCATGTAAATAATTTCTCTTTATTTTTCCCTGTTCATATCCAAATGGTTTTAGCTACACACTTGGTAGTAAGGCGTGATGTGCCAAAACTGTCTTGGCCAGGCATGGTGGCTCATTCCTATAATCACAACACTTTGGGAGGCTGAGCTGGGTGGATCCTTGGAGGCCAGGAGTTCGAGACCAGCCTGGCCAACATGGTGAAATCCCCGTCTCTACTAAAAATACAAAAATTAGCCAGGCGTGGTGGTGTGTGCCTGTAATCCCAGTTACTTGGGAAGGCGGAGGCATAAGAATCACTTGAACCTGGGAGGCAGAGGTTGCAGTGAGCCAAGATTGCACCACTGTACTCTAGCCTGGGCAGGAGTGAGATTCTATTGCAAAAAGTAAAAACAAAAACAAAAAACAAAAAAACCTGTCTAATATTGTGTTTTTTTTTTCAGATAACTTGCTTTTTTCACAACTAGGCAGATGCCTAGGCACACAACAGTATTGTATGCAAAGAGAGAAAACAGTGCACAGCATTATATGGAGAAACACAGAGAGGGTGTATTTTGTTACATATAGAATCATTACTCGCAATTTTTTGTATATACTCTAAGTTGCCTACTGCACACATAAATTTACGTTTCCAGATGTAATTCATTTGGCCTTCGGGACAAAATATCATTTTTGAGTCTTACATGAATCTATACACAAATTCTATACAATCTCAGTAGGTGCCTAATTTTGACAGTAGTCTTCCCCCGCCCTCCTGCCCCACCAGAATTCTCCATTAAAGCCCCAACACATTAAGAAAGATAAATCTCATGAGTGTGTAGAGGAGGTCTTAACAAACCCCTCTTTAAGAACGTTCCTATTTCTCTTTAATACTTCAAACTTCTATTTCCAGGGGTCAGTTAGACAACTCCAGCTAGACAGATGCTATATTTTGGATGCATTTCAAATGCAGCATAGCTCGTTTGGAACGCATTGCATTTTCCCAACTTGCCTCCTCTTCAAGTTCAGAGCATCACCATCTGCCCAAGCCATCAATTTAAATCTCCTAAACTAGAAACTTGGGATCTACTCTCAACGTTCCATTTTTCTCATCCTTCATATCCACAATCCTACAAGTTTTATAGGTTTTTCTGTAATACATCTCCTACTTACCACTACTAATTTCAATAAAACTCACACAATTGCTTCTTCCCTAAACTTTCTGACAGTAAGTTCTTGTCATCTCACTCTCCCTTACTTTTTTTCTAAGGTATCTGTCCAGATTCCTTTTGCTATTATTCCAAATACATAGTTAATAGAACCATCTACTCCTTAAAAATGTTAGTTTTTCCCTGGGGCCCACAAAAACCATCTGTTTTGAATATTAATTTTCACACACTGCCCTACTCTATTTAGTCAACCATTCTCGGATTTGCAGTCTCTTCTGACCTGTGAAAATGCATACTTTTTGTCTTTGTTTAAGCACTCTTTCCTCTTTGGGCATACTCCGTTTATCTAAATCTCCATAACGGCACTAAAATAATTTATTGTGTACTACTAAGGGATAGTATGCAAAGCACTTTACAGTCATTCTGTATTTCAAGCACCATTTTACACTGAGGAAATTGTGGAAGTAATTTCTACAAGATTGCATTTTAAGCAAGCAGTAAAACTGGGATTACAATTCCGGTCTATCTCAATCCACGAACTGAACATTTAAATGCTGCCTCCTACTACCATACCATGTATCACATAACTCGTGTCAAGTTGCACAGCTATCTTTAAGCTTCCAGATCATTCTCGTTCCCCTTCTCTCAACTCTAATCATGGTTTGTGCCAACATCAGAATGTTTAATACTAAATTATTCTTTAATGTTTTATTTTTGTTAAATCTTATCTCAACTAGATCGTATATTTTGTGTGTGTGAGAGGGAACTAAAACAAAATCTTAAAGTAACTCCACAAGGCCATACCATAATTTTATAATAGCAAATAGTTTTGCCTTATTGAGGTAGGTAGTAAGTGTGCTTTAGGCAAATTGAGTTGGTGCAAAAGTAACTGAGGTTTTTACCATTGAAAGTAATGACAGACCGCAATTACTTTTGCACCAACCTAAGTAGCTCATTTACATACGTAATAATTATTCAATATTTGCTTCAATTAAAATAGGAGTAGGCAAGTGAATTATATTTAGAGGTTCTAGGTGACCGAAATATTCACAGGGGCAGAAACCCAAAATACATATGTGCAGTTCATTTTTTCTGTCTCTCTTGTGTTGGGCCATCTTTTTTTTATTTTTGGTCGGGGGACGGAGTCTCACTCTATCGCCCAGGCTGGAGTGCAGTGGTGTTATCTCCGCTCACTGCAGCCTCCACCTCTCGGGTTCAAGCGATTCTCCTGCCTCAGCCTCCCAAGTAGCTGGAAATACAGGCACCCGCTATCATGCCCGGCGATAGTTTTTTTCTATTTTTAGTAGAGACGGGGTTTCATCAGGTTGGCCAGGCTGGTCTGGATCTCCTGACCTCAAGTGATGCGCCCGCCTCGGCCTCTCAAAGCTGGGATTACAGACTTTAGCCACTGCGCCTGGCCTTTCTCTTCTTTTGAAAGATATATTACTGGCCTTGTCTGTGTTTGTAATTATTTTAGCTGTTTGTTAGTTTATTACAAAAATGATACTCTACCTTTATGGGAATAATTGGCACCAATCTGAATATTCAAGTTACCAATTTTGGCAAATACGAAGTCCAAGCCGTCTTGTTTTGTTTCCTTTTACATGCTCTCTCTCTTCTGGAGAAGAAATCTTTTCTTTTAAAATAAGTCCACTCACACCCACCCCCCGACTCAGCTGTAGCAGGGAAGGATTAAGTGGGGGGCGGGTAAGCCCTGTTAGGTAGCGCTGCCTTAGGCCCACTTCTCAGAATTTAATCCTAGTAGGGCCTTTGGAGTTCTTCGGAGGCGTGTAGCTCTGCATTATTTAAAACCGTTTTCTGCACACCCGCAGTCCATTCTTAGGCCAAAGGCATCCCTAACGAGGAAGGTCTACGAACGGCAATGTCCGGAGCCAGACAGTGGCCTTTCCCGCAGCTGCCCCGGCTCCTCCAAAGCCCTAGGGCCGGCTGGGAGCGCGGTGGGCCCGAGGGGGCAATCCCAGAGGGACCCACACGGTCTGCGGATGGGCCTGGGGCTGCCGCCTCCTCCAGGCGACAGGAAGCCCTCGGAAGCGGGTTTCCGCGAAAAAGCAGCATTGTGGCCAGGCGGGAAACGTGTTCTCGAAGCAGGGCAGGAGGGCCCCCCGGGGCCTTTCCGGGGAGACCGGACCCGCCAGCCCGCGTGGCGCGAGCTTTCCAGTTGAGCGCGGTAGAGCATCACATTTCCTTCTGTTCTTTCTCAGAAGTTTAGGCCGCACCCGCACGCGCCCCCTTTCCAGGATCATACAAGCGCACGTCAGGGTTTCTTATTTTTGGTGTGTTTTTGAGGCAAAGAACCATATCCGCTAGGCCTGAGGAGTCACCCGCCCCCTCAGCCCTGAAACCAGGCCTCAAAACGGCAACCGGTGTGGGTAGCCGCGCAACCGTCCGAAACCCAAAGGCTAGAAGGCGCGCCCAGGAGCCAGGTGCAGCCAGTGGGGCAAGTAACGGCTTTTGGGAGCCCCGCCCCTCCGACCCGCCCTCTCGGCGCCAGCCCTTTTTCGTTCCCTTGGGTCTGTAACCGTCTCCCTGGCCGCTTCCTCTTTAAGGCGGAGCCCAGCGTGGATCTCGCGAGATCCGGCTTGGCGCCGTGACCTCCATGTGGGAGCTCCAGCTCTATAAGTAAACACTCTGCGCGGCGCAGACATGGCCTCTTTCTATTTTTGAGGCGGTGGCTGCGGCAGCTTCTCAGAGTGGTTCTGGTCGTCTCTTCTCAGGTCGGCTGGTCGGGCGTGCGGGTGAGTCTCCGCCGCTTCTCGGGCCCGGCGTCCGGCCGGTCCAGTGCGCGCGCTCGCCCGCCTGCCGCGGAGGGCCCGAGCCGCAGGGGAAGCGGCGCGGACCGGGCGGGGCGCGGTGCCCGGAGCGCAGGGGGAGACAAAGAGGATCGGCTCCTCTCCTGGCGCCAAGATGTGGATCCAGGTTCGCACCATCGATGGCTCCAAGACGTGCACTATTGAGGACGTGTCTCGCAAAGCCACAATTGAGGAGCTGCGTGAGCGGGTGTGGGCGCTGTTCGACGTGCGGCCCGAGTGCCAGCGTCTCTTCTACCGGGGCAAGCAGGTGAGATGCGCCCGCCGCGCGCCTCGGGAAACCGGGGACCGGAGCAGCTGGGCTTCTCTGGACCGGCAGGTCCGAGGGCTCGGTGCGCCGCGCGCGCGGGGCTCACCTGGCTGCGCTGCGGCTGGGCAGCCCCCGCGAGGCGCAGGGTGCGGGGCCCAGTCCTGCCGGGTGTAGGGGAGTGGGTCGCTGCCAGCCCCAAATGCAGGTGCGCTCCGCGGGGTCGGAGGTCAGGGCGTTCGGAGCGCAAATCTCTTGCGGTTTGTTTTCGGTAGGACAGCGACCGTAGGCACTGGGCGCCCGGGTCCCTCGCTTCCCGCGCTCAGCGAGGTTTGGGAGGGCAGCGGGTTCTGGCAGCCATGCCACCGCGCGGGAGACTCGGAGAGCTGGCCCCTCCGGTTCCTGGCCCTGCTGACCTGGCTGAGCGTTCACCTCGCTTCCGTGGCTCTTCCGCGTCTTCGGTTCTCAAATAAGGGCAACTCGGGCATTGAGCTCTCAAGAAAAAGAGCTCTGCTTTCTGACTGTGGAAGGATTCGCGCACACTGAAAGGGTTTTCAGAACTTCTCGTCCCTCTCCCTCTCCTCCTCTCCTAGGTTTGGAATGTCTCGAGGGAGGTTAGCGACCTGGGCTTGAAGAAGCGGTCGGTGTAACCGGGGACCGGGTTCACGATTGCCCAATATAGGCCAGAGCTTTTATTCCCAGAGTGAAGAGGAATATAAGACTGTTTTGCTCTTACAACTTCTCGCCTTCTAATCATCGTTTCGTTCACGCTTTTAGTACAGCACTGCAGCATAGCCGGCGGTGCATACTTGAAGACTCTCTTTGGCCATCTCTTGTATTTTCATGGTATGGCCATGATCTGGCCGGTCTGATTTTTTTTCCCTATTCCACAGGTCTCTCATAGTCTATACCTAGACATTCAGACCCATCATATTTTCCTGTCTTCATGTTTTTAATACACAGAAAAGTTGGCATCCTGAGTTGATAGACCACAGTTTGGCTCCATTCCTGTGGTTTGAAATAAATGTAGCTCTTTGATTCGGTAGAAGTAGTCTGCAGTTGGAAACTAGAAAGGAATATTTTTCCTTCCCTTCACAGGCTTAGTCTTCGAAGACTGTCCAGTAATTTCATAGTAACAAATTACACTTGGGGAAAGAGAGAGCTTCTTCCTCCCACCCCCTTTAAAATAATGTTACAGCACTTTCGATTGGTGTTTGCAGCCGGTTTTATACTGACTCCTTGGTGTCTGACTTGTAAAAACAGGTATTTAGTTGTAAGCTTTGCTTTTGAAATAATTGTACACTACATAGGTTTGTTTTGCTGTGCCTCATGCGGCTGATACCGTTTCCTTTTGATCATAAGTGAAAAAGCATATAATCAAGTCTTCTGTATTTTGTTTTTTAGCTAAGGACAAATAGTACCTGAATTCCTAGGACACTGGTGATTTCAGCATCGGATAGAAATGAAGGATGTTCCTGGGCAATACCCCTAAAATCTTTTTTTATTAAATATGTTAAAATAATTATCTAATACGAGATTGGATTAAATTCAAGGCAACAAAGTAGACTTTGAGTAAACCAGGAAGCTCATTCCAGATTCCAGGGAAAACTGAGGATAACAACCTTATGCTTCCTCCTCATAGTCGATAATTCACTACTTTGGTTTCTTGAGCCCAGTGATAAACCAGTAGGTTTTTTGAGCCCAGTGATAAACCAGTAGGGATGAGGACTAGACCTTTCATGCCAGCCATTAACTTGGAGACAGAAAAGAAAGGTCATTTGTACCAACTGTGTTCACCTCCTTATGAGCTGACCAGTAACTATGGCAGTGAGTGTTATCTTTATTGGTCTTTGGAGCTCCACAGGTGAAGTAGCCTGCCTGTAGCAGGTAGCTACTAGATTGGTATCATAGACAGTCCCCATCCTGTAAAATACCATGTCTTCATTGGTATTTTAAAATACCATGTCCTCATTGGAAAAAGGTACCCCTTCTTCAAAATGCTTTACGGTCGCATAGTGAAAAATGTCATAAATTGTAGACATGACATTTATTTTTGTGAGTAGTACACCCCCCATGCCCCATTCGTAAATTAGGTTGCTGCTTTTAATCTTTGGTATATATCAGAATCGCTTGTGGATATTTATTATAGATGGTCAGCTCACCCCAGAACTGCAAGTAGTTGAATTAACAACTACTCAGGTGTTAACCAGAATCCCGTGGGAGATTCTGGTAACACCTGAGTAGTTAATTCAACTACTTGCAATTTAGAAAATGAATGTTGAAAGATAGTCTCTATTCAAAGTATGGTCCCTGGATTCTCTGAACCAGCAGCATTAGCTTTACCTAGAATCCTTAGCCAGACCTACTGAAATTGACCTACTGAAGCAGAATCTGTATTTTAACAAGGTTTCCAGGTGATCTGTATGTAAATGAAGTTGGAGAAGCGGTGTTAATTGACTGCATTTTTTTTTTTTTTTGAGACAGAGTCTTGCTGTCTCCAGGCTGGAGTGCAGTGGCTGGCGTGCAGTGGCCCCATCTTGGCTCACTGCATCCTCCTCCTCCCTGGTTCAAGCAATTATTACCTTGCCTCAGGCTCCCGAGTAGCTGGGACTACAGGTGTGCGCCACCATGCCCTGCTAAGTTTTTGTATTTTAGTAGAGACCGGGTTTTACCATGCTGGGCAGGATGGTATTTCCCGACCTCGTGATCGGCTCACCTCCTCTACAAGTGCTGGGATTACAGGTGTGAGCCACCTTGCCCAGCCTTGACTCCACTTTTGAGAGTCAAGATAGAGACCTCCAATTCAGGGCTATACGTAAGTTCTGGTTAGAATAGGGTAACATGCTGTGAACATTCTTATCTGGGAAGTTGAGTTTGAGGCATGCTGAGGATTGGGTCTTTTTAAGGAAGAGTTATTATGTTGGTGGATCTCTAAATCTTTTGAGAATCCAGAGTTTTTCCTGTTTTAAAGGATTCCCCCACCTCTCCTGTCATTCTTTCACTCCTTAACACTATAAAGATGACCTTAAAATAGATTACAATGTGGGGCATGAACCATAGTTGGAAAAAGTTGCCTGTCCTCCTTGGATTTCATACAATATAAAAGTACTTGCTATTTAAAGAAATATCTATGTATATGTTACATATGATATATATAAAACATATATATATAATATGTGATAAATATATGAATGTTGTTATGCCCTTCACTGGCATCCCTAGTCAGTAGTTGCTTGGAAATTACTTCCCCACTCCCCTCTCATCCACTTCCACTTGGTATGTACTTTCTAGTATTCCCTTGCATCATTGTTGCAGTTCTTGTTACCTGGAATTTCTTCTTTCGACCCAGTAAAAATTCAGAAGTGTGGTCTGACAAAAAATACTTAATCATTCTTGATTCTTCAGTATTGTAAATCCTGCATCTCCATCTTCGAGTATGGCAGCTCTCAAATATTTACTTCTGAAACATTGATGGACCTGTTACATGCTTCTGACACATAGATGTTTGTAATTTCTAAATGACCCCTTCCTTTTTTCCCTACTTGGAGCATAATTTGAGTGTCAGAGATAACTTTCAGTCTTCACTTTCATTAAATATGGAAGAACTTCAGTATTCAAGTAAATAATCTCAGCACTTCACTACTCTTCATAACATGTGAAGCTTTGTGGAATAAAGCTGTGTGGAATGTGTTAATGCAGTAGATAACAATCACTATTGTAGGAAAACTGGAGGAGTACCCATGAAATAGGGAAGAAGTGGAACTGAGTTTAAAAAGCCTGTCATAGCAAGCATGAGGTAAGGTGGTTATATTTTACTGTGGATATAACTTAATATAGGGCCTCATGCCTTGCTTGAAATGCTTAGACATTTGCTTAGACATATGCTCTGACTTACGACATTTTTTCCTGTCAAACCAAGTTTTAAAAAGTACCACTTGAAGCAGCTTGTATTTACTCCTGACAATCATTTAGTAGAATCCAACCAGGAGTTGAATGTAGAAATAGCCCCAACATCCCTCTGACTCTGGTTCCTCAAACTTCAGTGGAAAAATGTTCTTTCAGTTTCCAATAGTTTTATCACTTTAATTGCTATCTTCATTTTTTGAAATATCCTACTAGTTAATTTGCATGTTTTATATTGTTAGAGTTTATTATCTTTGAACATTTCCTTTTAAAAATAGTCAATGTCTATCAGTTGTATCTTATGCTTTTTTAGCTCCGCCAGAATTAGGTATTTTGTTTGGGTTTTTTTGTGGGGTCTGTTGGAGAATGTCAAAATGATGGTGTGGATGCAATGTTTGCTCCTTGAGTTTTTTGGGTTTTTTTCCTCCACCACAGGAGTTTAGACTAAAGGGTGTTCTTTTTTTTTGTTTTTAAACATGGAAGCAATATTCACATCCCTATCCTTATTAGGGCTTATTTGCTTACTGACTTGGGATTCTACTTAGGCTTATTTAGAGTAAGCATGCTAATTTGTGAGGTGATATGTAAGTTAATTCCCTAAGAAATTTGTGAAATTCTTGATACCTTGTTCTGTTCGACAAATGTGAATACTTGCAGTGTTTGAGATAGTGCTTGTTGGGTTCTTGGACTACTTGAATTCAAATAACTGATCTAGTAGATTGAAAGTTTTAAATTCAGGACATACTTTTATTTCCTTTTGGTTGGCTTCTCAAATATGGTCTGTGTTAGAGTTGTGGGTGTTGAAAAGTAATCCATCCTGGCATTACATTTTTTGTATTTTTAGTACAAACGGGGTTTCGCTAGTGAAATACAAAAAAAACACAAAAAATTAGCTGGGCATGGCGGAATGGGCCTGTAGTCCCAGCTACTCAGGAGGCTGAAGCAGGAGAATCACTTGAACCTGGGAGGTGGAGGTAGCAGTGAGCCGAGATCACACCACTGCACTCCAGCTTGGGTAACAGCCAGACTTGGTCTAAAAGATGAAAAAAAGAAAAAAAGTAATACATATGAAGAGTAGAAAATGAGCAATTTAAATATTATGTTTCTGGGAAACTGATAGTTCTGGCCTGAAAGGAGTTGAGTTTTCTTTCATTGTATCATAGTGAAATTGCCAACTGAACTTTATATAAAGAAACAAAATGGAAACCTCAGTTCCTAGGGCTTCTGTACTAATGTATCAGAACCTAGATGGCTTAAAAAAGTAGAAAGTTACTGTCTCACAGTTCTGCAGGCTAGAATGCAAGGTGTCAGCAGGGCCATGCTCTGATAGCTCTGCTGGGGGGATCCTTCTTTATGCTTTGCTGGAAATCGTTCCTTGGCTTGTATTAGATACATCACTCTAGTCACATGATTGCCTTTTTCCTTCCTGCTGCTGCTTTCTGAATGTCCCTCCCCCGCTTTTTTTTTGAGACAGAATTTCACTCTTGTTGCCAAGGCTGGAGTGCAGTGGCACAATGGCTTACCGTGACCTCCACCTCCCGGGTTCAAGCGATTCTCCTGCCTCAGCCTCCCGAGTAGCTGGGATTACAGGTGCCTGCTACCACACCTGGCTTATTTTGTATTTTTAGTAGAGATGGGGTTTCTCCATGTTGGTCAGGCTGGTCTTGAACTCCTGACCTCAGGTGATCTGCCCTCCTCGGCCTCCCAAAGTGCTGGGATTACAGGCGTGAGCCACCCTGGCCAGCCGATTTAATATCTTTTTTTAAACAGTGAAACACGGCCAGGAGCAGTGGCTCATGCCTGTACTCCCAGCACTTTGGGAGGCCTCGGCGGGCAGATCACAAGGTCAAGAGATTGAGACCATCCTAGCTAACACGTTGAAACCTCGTCTCTACTGAAGATACAAACATTAGCTGAACACGGTAGTAGTCTGTAGTCCCAGCTACTCAGGAGGCTGAGGCAGGAGAATTGCCTGGATCTGACAGGCAGTGTTTCAAGCAATTGAATCTGGGAGGTTGCAGTGAGCCAAGATCGTGCCACTGTACTCCAGCCTGGGTGACAGAGTGAGACTCCATCCACAAAAAAAAAAAGAAAAAAGAAACACTGAGCTGATGACTTAACGTCTTTATGAAAGTAAGGTTATAAAACAACTTTGAAAATTCACCTTTCTTGAAGATGATTCAGGCACTGATTAAAAATAAAACTTGATGAGAAATTAAATTTAGCTTAGCGTTTTTCTGTGTAGGTCATAAGGTTACAGCAACAATGAGACATTTTGGATTTTATTTATTTTATTTTTGAGATGGGGTCTCACTCTGTTGCCCAGATGTGCAGTAGCATGATCACAGCTCATGGTAGCCACAACCTTCTAGGCTAAAGTGATCCTCCCACCTCACCCTCCTGAGTAGCTGGGACCACAGGCATGTGCCACCACACCTAAGTTTTTTATTTTATTTATTTTTATTTTTTGTAGAGATGGAGTCTTGGTGTGTTACCCAGGCTGGTCTGGAACTCCTGGGCTCAAGTGATCCTGCCACCTTGGCTTCCTAAAATGTTGGGATTACAGACTTGAGCCAGGGAGCCCGGCCTATTTTTTGTTTAAATGGCTAGCAGTGTTCTCTGTAGTTAATATGGAGTAATTTTTATTGGGGTCAAGAGAAGATGCCGACATCAGAGGCCATTAAGTAAATGGTTTTAAACTCACCAAATTATAGTGGTATGGATTTTAAGCTTGGCTAGGACATTTGAGCAACAGAAATGTAAGAAGATAGGATTTAGAGAAGCATTTCAGTATTCTTTCTTTTTTTTCTAGTTGGAAAATGGATATACCTTATTTGACTATGATGTTGGACTGAACGATATAATTCAGCTGCTAGTTCGCCCAGACCCTGATCATCTTCCTGGCACATCTACACAGACTGAGGCAAAACCCTGTTCTAATAGTTCACCTAAAGTAAAGAAGGCTCCAAGAGTGGGATCTTCCAGTCAGCCATCTACATCAGCTCGTGCCCGTCTTATTGATCCTGGCTTTGGAATATATAAGGTATGTTGTTTTCTTCAGGCTTACTGATGTGAGAATACAAATAAATCTCTTTTCTGTTCATGATGTGAATAAGTAAATATTGATTGCCATTTGAAAATAAAGATCGGGATGTTAATATTGTAACTTTGTCTCAAAAAAAAGAGTCTGGCTTTGTCACCAGGCGCCAGGCTGGAGTGTAGTGGCGTGATCTCGGCTCACTGCAACCTCCGCCTCCCAGGATCAAGCAGTTCTCCTGCCTCAGCCTCCCGAGTAACTGGGACTACAGGCGCGTGCCACCACCCCCAGCTAATTTTTGTATTTTTTAGTAGAGACAGGGTTTCACCATGTTGGTCAGGATAGTTTCGATCTCTTGACCTCGTGATCCACCCACCTCGGCCTGCCAAAGTGCTGGGATTACAGACATGAGCCACTGCACCCAGCCAATATCATAACTTTTAAAAGTAGTCTTTTTGAAATTGCTATGAAATACATAGATGAGTGGAGATGTATATGTACAGTTTAAAGATCAATAAAGGAGACACTTGTGTAATTGCACCAAGCTTAAGAAGTAGAATGATTAAAATAACCTTTTTAAAGCCTCCTGTGTGTCCCTATTAGAACATTTCTCCTGCTATCTCCTTAAGAGGTAAACTACTTGTTCTGACTTCTATGCTCATTTTGTTTTTCTTTAGTTTTGCTACTTAAATGTGATTCTCTAGGCAGTGTGTTTTGTCTATATTTGAATCTATATAATGGAATTCTACTTCTTTCTCAACATTGAAAGATTCTCTGCATATAGCTGTGTTTTATTCCTTTTCACTATTATATCATTCCATTTTATTAACATACCATGGTATACTGATCCATAATTCATACGAACCTGGGCTGTTTACAGTTTCAGCTGTTTCAAACAGTGCTGTTTTTAATCTTCTGTTATCCTGGTGCATATGTTCAAGAACTTCTACGTAGGGAATACAAGTGCTTCTTGTTCACCCACGGGGTACCGCTGAACTACTATACTTTGTTCCATTGGTCTATTTGTCTATCTCTGTTCTCATACTGTTATGAATACTGTAGCCTTATAGACTGTTTTGATCTTCCTCTTTCCTATCTCCCAAATTTCTTTTCTCTTTCAGGGTCTCTTGGTTTTCTTGGCTTTTTGATATTTGCATACAAAAACTGTAGAAAAAGTTTGTCAAAGCTCTACAAATAATCTGATGGGATTCTGTGGGGATTGCATCTATAGATCAGCTTGGAGAATCAACATCTTTACAATGTCGAGTCTTTTAATTCATGAATATTAAAAGAATTGACATCTCCATTAATTTAGATCTTATCTTTTTTTTACCTTTTATTTTTTTTGAGGCAGGGTTTCACTCTGTAACCCAGGCTGTAGTGCAGTGATGTGAACACGGCTCGCTGTAGCCTTGACCTGCTGGGGTCAAGTGATCTTCCTGCTTGGCGTCCCAAAGTGCTGCGATTATAGGCGTGAGTTGCTGTGCCCGGCTAACTTAGATCTTTGACATCTTAATTAGTTCTCTCTTTACGTATTTAATATTTTGCTTTATTTCTGGTAGCTTTGTTTTTGGTGAAATTATGTATGGTTGTCTTCTAAAATAGTGATTTGTTTGCTGATATATAGAAATGAAATTGATTTGACATTTGTAACCGGCAACCTTTTCAAAGTCTAATAAATTGTATAGAAATAATCAAATGGCAGTTTTGCTTTATCCTTTGCTATCCTTGTAACTTTTTCTCAATTCTTATCAGTTAGGATAAATGGGCGCCTAAACTGTTTTTCAAAGCATTTAAGACCAAAAATTTAAAAATTGGTAGATGAAGTAAATTATTCAAGATTATTCAAATGGAGATAATTTTGGATATATGGAAAAATGCCAACAGATCTATATATGTATATGGCAGGATTAAGAAGAGATATAACAGAACTATGTTCCAAAAAACGCTTGGGTGGCTGAACTGTTTTACACCTGTGAAGAATGGATCATTATAATATTACTTAAGTTGAGCCACAACATAAAGAAGGAAAATTACCTGTTGCTTTATAAATTGAGTTTAATACTGCTACTAAAACATGATAAAAAGCACATCAGCATCGCTAACATTGATAGAAAACCTAAGTTCTAGTCAGCAAATATAATTATGGCTGTATTCACTTATTTAACTTACTTTTTTAAAAATCACGGCTGCTTATTAAAAACATATTACTTTGAGCAAATATGGTTTGTCAGGATGTGGGACTATTAGAAAATGTTTTAGTATAATTCACTGTACTAATAAACCAAAGAAAACAAATTAATTTAAAATGTTTTCTGCATTTGAATTCAAATTCGAGTCATTTGTGATTTTTTCTTTTTTTTAAAGGAAACTCCTGGTAAGAGGAACAGACAAAATAGGTTAATATTTCAAACGACATTCTACACCAGTATTCCCTTTAATGACAAGCCAGACAAGGAAGCCAATTGATGCTTCCTTATTTGACATCTATCGGAAGTACTAGATAATGCAGTTAGTCAGGAGAACAAAATAAAGTGTAAATATTAGAGAAGGCAAAGTTACAGCTTATGGATACCTGGGAAAGCTGAGAAAATGTTTCAGAAAGTTATGAGCAATCACTAAAGTGGCTGTCTTCAAATTTAACATTGAGCTACTGATAGCTCAAGGAATTTTTACATCAATTAGAACAGGAAAAAAATTTGCAATAACAAAAGGCAAAATCTTGGAATAAGTTAAGACTTACATAAATTAAAACAGTGCTGTGTAGTGGTCACAATTAAGACAATTTTCAGCACTGAAAGCCAACTTGCCATTTTTTTCTTTATTACCCGTTGATTTCATCCATCTTTTAAATACCAATAGTTGCTACTTTTTTTTACATTATTACTTCTTTATTTGTGTTACCACCTCCATCATTATTTTTAAATAAATAAACTTATTTTAGAACAGTTTTAAATTTACAGCAAAATTGAAGATAGAGTTCCCATATACTGCACACCTAGTTTTCCCTCGTAACATGTTAAGTTAGTATATTTGTTGAAATTAATGACCCATATTTCCTTAGCTTTTAGCTAATGTCCTCTTTCTGTTCCGGAATCCCACTAGAATACTATACTGTGTTTAGTTTTCACATCTCCTTTGACATTGGCTGTGACAGTTTCTCAGGATTTTTTTTTTCCAGTTACCATGACCATTTTGAGGAGTTCTGGTCAGGTATTTTGTAATATCTTTCCATATTAGGATTCATTTGTTGTCCTTATTTGTCTGGATTTGTTTTGGGGAGGACGATCACAGAGGTATTTTCATCACGTTACTAGGGCACATACTGTCAATATTCTGTGTGCTAAGTATAACTTAAGTTTTACATCAAAAATATTAACGCGGATGTGAACCTTAATCATGTGGCTGAGGTAGTGTTTGTCAAGTTTCCCCATTGTTAAATTACCCTCCACACCATCTTCTTGTCTTTCCATACTGCACTGTTTGAGAGAAAATTATGATGCATAGTTCACACTTAAGGAGTGGGGAGTTAATGTACTTAACTGCCTTGAGGGCAGAGTATCTACAAAAATTATTTCAAATTGTTTAACATGGGAGATGTCTTTTCTTTCCCAGTTATTTATTCAGACATTTACATCAGTATGAACTCATGCTCAAATTGTTCTACTTTTGGCCGTTGGAAGCTTGTTTATTTGATGGCTATGTCCAGTTGACATACCACCATTGTGGTTTTTTTTTTTTTTTTTTTTTTTTGCATTTTAGGTTTTGGGATACATGTGAAGAATACACAAGATTGTTGCATAGGTACACACATGGCAGTGTGATTTGCTGCCTTCCTCCCCATCACCTATATCTGGCATTTCTCCCCATGTTATTCCTCCCCAACGCTCCACCTCCCACTGTCCCTCCCCTGTTTTCCCCCGACAAACCCCAGCGTGTGATGCTCCCCTCCCTGTGTCCATGTGTTCTCATCGTTCGACACCCACCTATGAGTGAGAACATGCGGTGTTTGATTTTCTGTTCTTGTGTCAGTTTGCTGAGAATGATGGTTTCCAGATTCATCCATGTCCCTACAAAGGACAAGAACTCATTGTTATTTATGGCTGCATAGTATTCCATGGTGTA
This sequence comes from Cacajao melanocephalus, assembly GCA_963573385.1. Taxonomy (NCBI): domain Eukaryota; kingdom Metazoa; phylum Chordata; class Mammalia; order Primates; family Pitheciidae; genus Cacajao; species Cacajao melanocephalus. The sequence goes on from CAUYLG010038863.1 coordinate 56,533, forward strand.
TATGTGCCACACTTCCCCTGTCCAGTCTATCATCAGTGGGCATTTGGGTTGGTTCCAAGTCTTCGCTATTGTAAATAGTGCTTCAGTGAACATTCGTGTGCATGTGTCCTTATAGTAGAACGATTTATAATCCTTTGGATATATACCGAGTAATGGGATTGCTGGGTCAAATGGAATTTCTATTTCTAGGTCCTTGAGGAATCGCCACACTGTCTTCCACAATGGTTGAACTAATTTACACTCCCAACAGTGTAAAAGTGTTCCTATTTCTCCACATCCTCTGCAGCATCTGTTGTCTCCAGATTTGTTAATGATCATCATTCTAACTGGTGTGAGATGGTATCTCAATGTAATTTTGATTTGCATTTCTCTAATAACCAGTGATGATGAGCATTTTTTCATGTTTGTTGGCCTCATGTATGTCTTCTTTTGAAAAATATCTCTTCATATCCTTCACCTTGTCTAGTTTTTAAATAATACTCTCTTTTTAAAAA
>CAUYLG010038866.1:0-31371 GCA_963573385.1 Cacajao melanocephalus
CATTGCTATGGAAAAGAATACCAAAATCATAGCAGGATTAGTTTACAAGTATATGATCATTATTATTATTATTATTTTATTTTATTTTTGAAAGAAAGAAAAAGAGAGGAAAGAAAGTGAGAGTGAAAGAAAGAAAAAAACGAATGTAAGAGAGAAAGAAAGAGGAAGAGAAAGAGGGAGAGAGAACGGGATTCTTGTTCTATTGCCCAGGCTAGAATGCAGTCTAAAAATGGGTATTAAAAACCTCTTTTATGCCAATATTGTGCTTAACAATGGAGACAGGAAGGATTAAGAGATGAAAATAACAAACAAGCAGCCAACCAATATTTTATTTAAAGCTGTGAAATGCTATGCAATTGCTGAGGAGTGATTTACTTCCAATTATGTGGTCACTTTTAAAATAGGTGTAATGTGATACTGAGAAAAATGTACCAGTACCATGCTGTTTTGATCACTGTAGCCTCATAGTATAGTTTGAAGTCAGGTAGCGTGATGCCTCTAGCTTTTTTTTTTTTTTCTTTTGTTTATGATTGTCTTGGCTATGCAGGGTCTTTTTTGGTTCCATATGAAATTTAAGGTGGTTTTTTCCAGTTCTGTGAAGAAAGTCAATGGTAGCTTGATGGGGATAGCATTGAATCTAAAAATTACTTTGGGCAGTATGGCCATTTTCATGATATTGATTCTTCCTAACCATGAGCATGGAATGTTTTCCCATCTGTTTGTGTCCTCTCTTATTTCCTTGAGCAGTGGTTAGTAGTTCTCCTTGAAGAGGTCCTTCACATCCCTTGTTAGTTGTATTCCTAGGTATTTTATTCTCTTTGTAGCAATTGTGAATGGAAGTTCACTGATGATTTGGCTCTCTGTTAGTCTGTTATTGGTGTATAGGAATGCTTGTAATTTTTGCACATTGAATTCATATCCTGAGACTTTGCTGAAGTTGCTTATCAGCTTAAGGAGATTTTGGGCTGAGATGATGGAGTCTTCTAGTTGTACAATCATATTGTCTGCAAATAGAGACAATTTGGCTTCCTCTTTCCTTAATTGGGTATCAGATTTATTTCTTTTTCTTGCCTGATTGCCCTGGCCAGAACTTGCAATACTGTGTTGAATAGGAGTGATAAGAGAGGGCATCCTTGTTTTGTGCCAGTTTTTAAAGGTGATATTTTTGCCCATTCAGTATGCTATTGGTGTGGGTTTGTCATAAATAGCTTTTATTATTTTGAGATATGTTCCATCAATACCTAGTTTATTGAGAGTTTTTAGCATAAAGGCTGTTGAATTTTGTCAAAGGCCTTCTCTGCATCTATTGAGATAATCATGTGGTTTTTGTCTTTGGTTCTATTTATGTGATGGATTACATTTATTGATTTGCATATGTTGAACCAGCCTTGCATCCCAGGGATGAAGCCGACTTGATTGCAATGGATAAGCTTTTTGGTGTGCTGTTGGATTTGGTTTGCCAGTATTTTATTGAGGATTTTCACATCAATGTTTATCATGGATATTGGCCTGAAATTTTCTTTTTTAGCTGTGTCTCTGCCAGATTTTGGTATCAGGATGATGTTGGTCTCATAAAAATAGTTAGGGAGGATTTCTTCTTTTTCTATTGTTTGGCATAGTTTCATAAGGAATGGTACCAGCTCCTCTTTGTACATCTGGTAGAATTCAGCTCTGAATCTGTCTGGTTCTGGGCTTTTTTTTTTGGTTGGTAGGCTATTAATTGCTGCCTCAATTTCTGACCTTGTTCTTGGTCTATTCAGGGATTCAACTTCTTCCTGGTTTAGTCTTAGGAGGATGTAAGTGTCCTGAATTTATCCATTTCTTCTAGATTTTCTGGTTTCTTTGCATAGAGGTTTTTATAGTATTCTCTGATGGCAGTTTGTAATTATGTGGAATTGGTGGTGATTTTCCCTTTATCATTTTTTATTGCATCTATTTGATTCTTCTGTATTAGTCTGGCTAGCAGTCTATCTATTTTGTTGATCTTTTCAAAAAACCACCTCCTGGAGTCAAGGATTTTTTGAAGGGTTCTTCATGTCTCTATCTCCTTCAGTTCTGCTCTGATCTTAGTTATTTCTTGTCTTCTGCTAGCTTTTGAATTTATTTGATCTTGCTCCTCTCATTCTTTTAATCATGGCATTAGGCTGTCAATTTTGGATTTTTCCTCATTTCTCTGGTGGGCATTTATTGCTATTAATTTCCCTCTACACACTGCTTTAAATGTGTCCCAGAGATTCTGATACGTTGTGTCTTCATTCTCATTGGTTTCAGATAACATCTTTATTTCTGCCTTCATCTCATTATTTATCCAGTAGTCATTCAGGAGCAGGTTGTTCAGTTTCCATGTAGTTATGTGGTTTTGAGTTAGTTTCTTAATCCTGAGTTCTAATTTGATTTCACTGTAGTCTGAGAGAATGTTTGTTATGATTTCTGTTCTTTTGCATTTGCTGAGGAGTGTTTTACTTTCAATTATGTGGTCAATTTTAGAATAAGTGCAATGTGGTGCTGAGAAGAGTGTATATTCTGTGGATTTGGGGTGAACAGTTCTGTAGATGTCTATTAGGTCTGCTTGGTCTAGATCTGAGTTCAAGTCCTGGATATTCTTGATAATTTTCTGTCTTGTTGATTTGCCTAATATTGACAGTGGGGTATTAAAGTCTCCCACTATTATTGTGTGGGAGTCTATGTCTCTTTGTAGGTCATTAAGAACTTGCTTTGTGTATCTGGGTGCTCCTGTATTGGGTGCATATATTTTTAGGATAGTTAGCTCTTCTTGTTGAATTGATGCCTTTACCATTATGTAATGACCTTCTTTGTCTCTTTTGATCATTGTTGGTTTGAAGTCTGTTTTATCAGAGACTAGGATTTTGATTCCTGCTTTTTTTTTGCTCTCCATTTGCTTGGTAAATCTTCCTCCATCCCTTTATTTTGAGCCTATTTGTGTCTTTGCATGGAGATGGGTCTCCTGAATACAGCACACTGTTGGGTCTTGACTCTTTATTTATTGCCAGTCTGTGTCTTTTAATTGGGGCATTTAGCCCACCATTTACATTTAGAGTTAATATTGTTGTGTGTGAACTTGATCCTGCCATTTTGATGCTAGCTAGTTGTTTTGTCCGTTAGTTGATGCAGTTTCTTCATGGTGTCAATGGTCTTTACAATTTGGTATGTTTTTGCAGTGGCTGTTACTGGTTGTTCCTTTCCATGTTTAGTGCTTCCTTCAGGAGCTCTTGTAAGGCAAGCCTGGTGATGACAAAATTTCTCAGCAGTTGCTTGTCCGTAAAGGATTTTACTTTCCTTTGCTTATGAAGCTTAGTTTGGCTGGATATGAAATTCTGAGTTGAAAATTCTTTTCTTTAAGGATGTTGAATATTGACCCCCACTCTCTTCTGGGTTGTAGGGTTTCTGCTAAGAGAGCTGCTGTGAGTCTGATGGGCTTTCCTTTGTGGGTAGCCCAACCTTTCTCTCTGGCTACCCTTGGCATTTTTTCCTTCATTTCAACCCTGGAGAATCTGACGATTATGTGCCTTGGGGTTTCTCTTGAGGAGTATCTTTGTAGTGTTCTTTGTATTTCCTGAATTCGAATGTTGGCCTGCCTTGCTAGCTTGGAGAAATTCTCCTGGATAATATCCTGAAGAGTGTTTTCTAACTTGGTTTCATTCTCCCTGTTACTTTCAGGTATGTAGATTAGTTCTTTTCCCATAATCCCATATTTCTTGGAGGCTTTGTTCATCTCTTTTCACTCTTTTTTCTCTAATCTTGTCTTCTCACTTTATTTCATTGAATTTATCTTTCATCTCTGATATCCTTTCTTCCAATTGATCGATTCAGCTATTGAAACTTGCATATGCTTCACTAAGTTCTTGTGCTGTGTTTTTCAGCTCCATCAGGCTGTTTATGTTCTTCTCTACACTGGTTATTCTAGTTGGCATCTCATCTGACCTTTTCTCAAGGTTCTTAGCTTCCTTGCATTGGGTTAGAACATGCTCCTTTAGCTTGGAGAAGTTTGTTGTTACCCACCTTATGAAGCCTGCTGCTGTAAATTCATCAAACTCATTCTCTGTCCACTTTTGTTTCCTTGCTGCTGAGGAGTTGTGATCCCTTGGAGGAGGAGAGGTGTTCTGGTTTAGGAGTTTTCAGCCTTTTTGCCCTGGTTTCTTCCCACCTTCATGGATTTATCTACCTTTGGTCTTTGAATTTGGTGACCTATGGATGGAATCTCTGAGTGGATGTCCTTTCTGTTGATGTTGAAACTATTTCTTTTTGTTTGACAGTTTTCCTTCTAATAGTCAGGCCCCTCTGCTGCAGGTCTGCTGGAGTTTGCTGGAGGTCCACTCCAGACCCTGCTTACCTGGGAATCACCAGTGGAGGCTGCAGAACAGCAAAGAGTGCTGCCTGTTTTTTCCTCTGGCAGCTTCATCCCGGAATGGTACCTACCAGATGCCAGCCAGAGCTCTCCTGTATGAGGTGTCTGTCAGCCCCTGCTGTGAGGTGTCTCCCAGACAGGATACATGGGGGTGAGGGAGCCATTTAAGGAGGCAGTCTGTCCCTTATCAGAGCTCAAGCACTGTGCTGGGAGATCTGCTGCTCCCTTCAGAGCTGCCAGGCAGTGATGTTTAAGTCTGCTGAAGCTGTACTCATAACTGACCCTTTTACCGGGTGCTCTGTCCAAGGAAGGTGGGGGCTTTATTTATAAGTCCCTGATGAGCTGCTGCCTCTTTTCAGAGATGCCCTGCCCAGTGAAGAGGTAGTCTAGTGACACAGTCTGCCTGCAGAGGCCTTGCTGAGTTGTCTTGGGCTCTACCCGGTCACTGTGTAAACTTCCTGGCAACTGTGTTTAAACAGGCAAGGTTAAAACTGCCTACCCGAGCCTTAGCAATGGCAGACGCCCCTCACCCCATGGAGCTCGACCTGGGACAGGGCTCACAGACTGCTGTGTTGTCCATGAGAATTTCAAGCCAGTGGATATTAGCTTGCTGGTCTTTGTGGAAGTGGGACCTGGCGAGCCAGATCACTCAGCTCCATGACTTCAGCCGCCTTTTTCAGGGGAGTGAGCAATTCTGTCTTGCTGGCATTCCTGGCATCACTGGGGTATGAGGAAAAAAAAAACTGCTGTGACTAGGTTGGTGTCTTCCTGAACGGCCGCCCAGTTTTGTGCTGGAAACCCAGGGCACTGGTGTTGTAGGCATTGGAGGGAATCTTCCTGTCTGTGGTTGTGAAGACCGTAGGAAAGGTACAGTATCTGAGCCAGAGTGCCAGAGGGCTGGGAAAAGTCCCTAATAGCTTCCCTTGGCTAGGAGAGGGAGTTCCGTGGCCCCTTGCACTTCCTGGGTGAGGCGACACCCCACCCTGCTTCGGCTTACCCTCTTTGGGTTGTACCCACTGTCTAACCATTCTCAATGAGATGAACCAGGTACCTCAATTGGAAATGCAGAGATCACCTGCCTTAATATCGCTCTTGCTGCGAGCTGCACACTGGATCTGTTCCTATTTGGCCATCTTGCCAGCAATCCTCTGGGATTCTTTACTGGTTATTTGTGTTGTGTCATTTACTAAATTCTAAACTTGTAGATGATGATGGCAGAGATTTTATTTACTAAACATGAGATGCATATTTTCTATATTCTCCTCAGTGGAAAACAGGTGCATGTGCAAAAAATGTTTACTTATTTATTTTTGAAGATGGGGTCTCACTCTGTCATCCAGGCTGGAGTGCAGTGGCATGATCTTGGCTCACTGCAACCTCTGCCTCATGGGTTCAAGTGATTCTCCTTCCACAGCCTCCTAAGTAGCTGGGACTACAAATGCATGCCACCTCACCTGGCTAATTTTTGTTTAGTAGAGATGGGATTTCACCATATTGGTCAGGCTGGTCTTGCACTCCTGACCTCGTGATCTGCCCATCTTGGCCTCCCAAAGTGCTGGGATAACAGGCATGAGCCACCATTCCCGGCCCAACAAATGTTTATTTTAAGTGCTACATGTTCAGTTTATCTGGAGAGCATATTTTCAAACAGTTGGTTTCCCAGGAAGGCAGCTAGGGAAGGTGAGCGTTAGTAAGTTTGAGTCACAGAAGGATTTCTTAGTCTTCCCCTCAGCCCCTTTGCAGCAACTCATTCCTGGGGCTGTGGGCTAGGACAGAAGGGGAAGGACTGCTTTGTTTCTTCACTCTTGCTGAGTGAGAGGAGCTGGATCAGAGGACAGTGATCCAGCAGGATTCTGCTCAGGATTCCAGTCATTCAGACATACCTAGGAGATGTCCCTAGGCCCCAGACATTGCCTGAGAAGCTGGGAGTAGCTTACGTTTGTCTAAGGCAGGGTTTCTCAACCTTATCACTATTGGCATTTGGGCTGGGTAATTTCTTTGTTGTAAGAAGCTGTCCTGTACATTGTAGGATGTTTAGCAGCACCCCTGGCCTGGACCAGTTACTAGATGCCAAGTAGCACCTGCACTCTGAGCTGTGACAACCAAAAATGTCTCCAGATATTGGCCATTATGCCCTTGAAGCAAAAGCATTTGAGAACCACTGATCTTGAGCTTTGTTGTTTGCAAAGCAGTTTCACCTATGTTATCATGACTGAGAGGCATTATAGCTCTGTAAATCGGGAAGAAATCTGTTCTTTTCTCTGTTTTACACAGCTGGTCAAGTGGCAGGAAAAGAAATAGAACTCATGTCTCTGACTGCAAACTTTTCCTCTTTGTCTTAAGGCTCCTAGAGATAAGCAAGTAAAAATGATAGTAACTCGCCCCCTGAAGGAGATGCTAATTTTGAGTTGAAGAACAAAAATTTTTGTTAAATTCCAAAAGTTGTGACAAAGGGACACCATTAACCACTTTACTATTTTCATATGTTGGCTCCTAACTTTGTTTTGATGAACTTTCATTTAGCGTTTTTGAAAGGAAAGTAGTTTAGATTTCCTTTCTGAAATGCCTAGTTTTATTTTTGACTACTAGGGTTTCCAAATCTTTCATGTCCTAATTAAACATGTTCACTTCCTCTTGAAGATGCGTCATTGTGATAACAGTGTGTATGTACCTTCCCAGTGGTGTTTTCCAAGAAAACCAAAATACAATACTGCTTTTAAAAACAGAAGTTTGCAGTAATTGTTATTGAGACTCGATCTGAAAACTGGAAGTACTGAAATAAGAGTTTGAAAAACACAACATTTCTGAGACTATAAATCTTTTACTTTCTGTGTTTTGGAAAAAAGAAAGAAATGTATTTTAATCTAGTTAAAATGTCAAACTTCAGTATATTCTTACCCCTACTTAGCAAATTTTAGTTCTTTACCTTCAGATACCAATTTAAAATTCATAATTTTGGAACCACATTGTTAGTCATAATTAATAATTATGAATGTCCAGTTAGGACCTACTTTGTGCCCTACTGTAGTCCAGGAGCTTCAGTTTTATAGGGAGGCAGAGTGCTGAAGCACAGGACGTGAGTTAGCAAGCTGGCAACATCTGCTTTTTCTGTTAGAAAATGCTTTGACCTTTTCCAGATGCTGGACATTTTGCAAATTATGCAGCCTCTTTGAACCTCAGTTTTGTCATTTGTAAAATTAGGTAATAATTATGTTATGAAGATTAAGTGAAAAAACTTCTGCGCAACCATATTGATATTAACTTAGCATTAATAATAATTTATTAACAAAACATATATAACAATATATTATACAATATATCACTAATATTGTCAATTATTAATATTTAGCATTACAATTAAGTGATATGAAATAAAATAAAAACTAGTGAAAGCATTATTAATATCAGTATTAACATTAAGAGTAATCACTATTTTTGAGTATGGTGAATTGCTTTTGAACTGTTATAAGCATTGCTGGTCAATATGGTGGATTGGTATTTGAGGATTTCCCTATTTTTCTCCAAATTGGATTTTTTTTTTTTTTTTTATGTTTTTAACTTGTGGTTTTGAAAGTACCTGTGTTACTCCCCTATGGCTTAAACAAATCCTATGGACAGGAGCTGATCTGTATGCATTACACAAATAGGATTGGAGAAATGGTAGTTTGTGCATCACTAATTACACTTATTTTGGGAAAAACGTTAGGAATACAGGTGATGACGCTGGCCTTTTTAAGGAAGTATGTAACTAAATTGTTGAGTCTGGTATGTCTCAGAAAATGTTCCTGCTTTTTTTATTTTGGTCAGGACTCAAATGTCTTATGGTTAAACCACATGTTTCTTCTTGAAATTTCTTAGTAGTAACACAGAAAGCTGTTTACAGATAACAGAACCTATCCTACTTACTGCCTGACATTTATTAGGTCTCAATAATTGTCTATTGAACTTAACAAGTTGCTCATCTTACATGAAGCTTGTTACGGCTGTTAAGTTTGTTTTCTACTTGTATATGAAGGGGAAAAAATCCCCTAAAGCCCTGCTCTATGTGACAACTATATCTAATTTTGTATTGCTTTTCTTTTTTTGATATTTTATACATTATTATAACCACAGTATATTCTCTGTTTTCACTCTGCTTTTGTAGCTGGCCCTCTTTAACCATGGGTTTTGCGTCTGTTGATTCAACCAACTGCAGATGAAAAGTTTTAAAAAATTGCATCTGCCCTGAACATGTACAGGCTATTTTTCCTTGTCATCATTCCCTAGGCAATACAGTATGACCACTATTTACATAACATTTCCATTGTATTAGGTAGTATGGACATGATTTAAAGTATATGACAGGATGTGCATATGTTAGCTATTAACTTAGTATTAATAATTTATTAACAAAAACATGTAACAATATATTATACAATATACACTAACATTATCAATTATTAATATTTAGTATTAAAAATATATGCACATCCTCTCCTATACTTTAAATCATGCCATTTTATATCAAGGACTCTGCAAATTCTGGTATCAGTGGGAGGTCCTGGAACCAATCCCCAAAGAATACAGAGGGACAACTGTACTTTAGTATTACAACATAAGCATTTTTGTTGTTCTTTCAGGCATAATTTTAAAAAGATGCATAATAATTTGTTTGCTAGATAGCCTATACTTTCTATAATTGTTTACCATTATTGGGCACTTGTGTTGCTTTCGAATATTTTAATGTTTCAAAAAATGCTCTAGTGAACATATTTACATAGAAGGCAGTTTTCATTAGTGTTTCATAATCTTTACTTAAAATGGCTTTCCATGTGTGGAATTACTGGGCCAAAGGGCACAAGACATTTTCAAGGTATAAAATGTTTTTTTTTTTTTTCCTGAAACACAAAAGTTTTAAATTTTAATTAAATTGAAGTTCCATTTATCTAATTTTTTTCTTTAGCTGTTTGGGCTTTTGGTATCATAACGCAGAGAAAAACAGACTAATCCAAAGTCGTGACAAAATATATCTAGGTTTTCTTGGAAGAGTTTTATTTATTTATTTTTATTTTTATTTTTAAATTTAAAATTTTTTATTTTACTTTAAGTTCTGGGATGCATGTGCAGGTTTGTTACATAGATATACATGTGCCATGGTGGTTTGCTGCACCTATTAACCCGTCACTGAGGTTTTAAGTCCCACTTGCATTAGGTATTTGTTCTAATGCTCTCCCTCCCCTTGCCCCCAACCCCATGACAGTCCCTGGTGTGTGATGTTCCCCTCCTTGTGTCCATGTGTTTTTATTGTTCAACTCCCACTTATGAGTGAGAACATGTGGTGTTTGGTTTTCTATTCCTGTGTTAGTTTGCTGAGAATGATGGCTTCTAGCTTCATCCACGTCCCTGAAAAAGACATAAACTCACTTATTTTTATGGCTGCATAGTATTGCATGGGTATATATATGCCACATTTTCTTTATCCAGTCTATCATTGATGGACATTTGGATTGGTTCCAAGTCTTTGCTATTGTAAATAGTGCTGCAATAAGCATATGTGTGCATGTGTCTTTATAGTAGAATGATTTATAATACTTTGAGTATATACTCAGTAATGGGATTGCTGGGTCAAATGGTATTACTGGTTCTAGATCCTTGAGGAATCACCACACTGTCTTCCACATAGTTGAACTAATTTACACTCCTACCAACAGTGTAAAAGCATTCCTATTTCTCCACAGCCTCACCAGCATCTGTTGTTTCCTGACCTTTTAATAATCGCCATTCGGACTGGCGTGTGATGGTATCTTATTGTAGTTTTGATTTGTGTTTCTCTAATGACAAGTCATGATGAGCCTTTTTATATTTGTTGGCTGCATAAATGTCTTCTTTTGAGAAGTGTCTCTTCTTATACTTCACCCACTTTTTGATGGGGTTGTTTTTTTTTTCTTGTAAATTTATTAACGTTCCTTGTCGTTTCTGGGTATTAGACCTTTGTCAGATGGGTAGATTGCAAAAATTTTCTTCCATTTTGTAGGTTTTCAAAATGGGAGAAAATTTCTGTTCACTCTGATAATAGTTTCTTTTGCTGTGCAGAAGCTCCTTAGTTTAATTAGATCCCACTTGCCAGTTTCGGCTTTTGTTGCAATTGCTTTTGGTGTTTAGTCATGAAGTCTTTGACCATGCCTATGCCCTAAATGGTATTGCCTAGGTTTTCTTCTAGGGTTTTTATGATTTTGGGTTTTGCATTTAAGTCTTTAATCCATCTGGAGTTAATTTTTGCATAAGGTGTAAGGAAGGGGTCAAGTATCAGTTTTCTGCATATGGCTAGCCAGTTTTCCCAGCACCATTTGTTAAATAGGGAATCCTTTCCCCATTGCCTGTTTTTGTCAGATTTGTCAAAGATCAGATGGTTGTAGATGTGTGGTGTTATTTCTGAGGACTTTGTTCTGTTCCATTGGTCTATGTATCTGTTTTGGTGCCAGCACCTTACTGTTTTCATTACTGTAGCCTTGTAATATAGTTTGAAATCAAGTCGTGTGATGCCTCCAGCTTTGTTCTTTTTGCTTAGGATAGTCATGGCTATATGGGCTCTTTTTTGGTTCCAAGTGAAATTTAAAGTAGTTTATTCTAATTCTGTGAAGAAAGTCACTGGTCGCTTATTGGGAATAGCATTGAATCTATAAATTACTTTAGACAGTATGGCCATTTTCATGATATTGATTCTTCTTATCTATGAGCATGGAATGTTTTTCCATTTGTTTGTGTCCTTTCTTATTTCCTTGATCAGTGGCTAGTAGTTCTCCTTGAAGAGGTCCTTCACATCCCTTGTAAGTTGTATTCCCAGATATTTTATTCTCTTTGTAGCAATTGTGAATGGGAGTTCACTCATGATTTGGCTCTCTGCTTGTCTATTATTGGTGTGTAGGAATGCTTGTAATTTTTGCACATTGATTTTATATCCAGAGACTTTGCTGAAGTTGCTTATCAGCTTAAAGGGTTTTTGGACTGAGACGATGGGGTTTTCTAAATACACCATCATGTCATCTACAAACAGAGACAATTTGACTTTCTGTCTTCCTATTTGAATACTCTTTATTTCTTTGTGTTGCCCGATTGCCCTGGCCAGAACTTCCAATACTGTGTTGAATAGGAGTGGTTAGAGAGGGCATCCTTGTCTTGTGCTTGTTTTCAAAGGGAATGCTTCCAATTTTTGCCCATTCAGTATGATATTGGCTATTGGTTCTCATAAATAGCCATACCTAGTTTATTGAGAACTTTTAGCATGAAGGGATGTTGAATTTTATTGAAGGCCTTCTCTGCATCTATTGAGATAATCATGTGGTTTTTGTCTATGGTTCTGTTTATGTGATGGATTATGTTTATTGATTTGTGTATGTTGAACCAGCCTTACATCCCAGGGGTGAAGCTGCCTTGATCGTGGTGGATAAGCTCTTTGATGTCCTGCTGAATTAGGTTTGCCAGTATTTTATTGAGAATTTTCATATCCATGTTCATCAGAGATATTGGCCTGAAATTTTCTCTTTTTGTTGTGTCTCTGCCAGGTTTTGATATCTCCATCCAGTTTTGTGCCCTTGCAGGAAAGGAGATACAATTATTTGCAGAAGAGGCATTTTAGTTTTTGGAATTTTCAGCATTTTGGTGCTGGTTTTTCCTCATCTTTTTGGTTTTAATCTACCTTTGATCTTTGAGGCTGATGACCTTTGGATGGGGTTTTTGTGTGGGGGGTCTTTTTGTTGATGATGTTCTTCTTGCTTTCTGTTTGTTAGTTTTCCTTCTATCAGTCAGGCTCCTTTTCTGCAGGTCTGTTGGAATTTGCTGGAGGTCCACTCTTGACCTTGTTTGCTTGAGTATCACCAGTGGAGGCTGCAGAACAGCAAAGATTGCTGCCTGCTCCTTCCTCTGGAAGCTTCATCCCAGAAGGGCACCAGCCTGATGCCAGCTGGAGCTCTCCTGTATGAGGTGTCTGTTGATCCCTGTTGTGAGGTCTCTCCAAGTCAGGAGTCACAGGGGTCAGGGACCCACTTGAGGAGGCAGTCTGTCCCTTAGCAAAGCTGGTTTGCTGTACTGGGAGAATCACCCTTGTCAGGATCAACTGCTGTCTTCAGAGTCAGCAGGCAGGAAAGATTAAATCTGCTGAAGCTGTGCCCACAGCCACTCCTTCCCCCAGGTTCTCTGTCCCAGGGAGATAAGAGGATTATCTGTAAGCCCCTGACTGGGGCTGCTGCCTTTCCTTCAGAAGTGCCCTGCCCAGTGAGGAGGAATCTAGAGAAGAAGTATGGTCATAGCCTCTTTGCCATGCTGTGGTGAATTCTGCCCAGTCCAAACCTCCCAGCTCCCTTGGCACTGTCAGGGGAAGATTGCCTACAAAAGCCTAAGTAATGGCCGATGCCTATCACCCCACTAAGCTTGATTGTCCCAGCTCGACTTGAGACTGCTGTGCTGGCAGTGAGAATTTCAAGCCAGTAGTTTTTAGCTTGCTGGGCCCATGGGATTGGGACCCGCTGAGCGAGACCACTTACTCCCTGGCTTCAGCCCCCTTTCCAGGACAGTGAACAGTTCTGTCTCACTGGGGTTGCAGGTGCCACTGGGGTACCAAAAAAAACCTCCTGCAGCTAGCTCAGTGTCTGCCCAAACAGCTGCCAAGTTTTGTGTTTGAGACCCAGGACCCTGGTGGTGTAGGCCCTTGAGGGAATCTCCTGATCTCAGTTGGAATTACAGAAATAACTTGCCTTCTGCATTGGTCTTGCTGGGAGCTGCAGACCAGGGCTGTTCCTAATAGGCCATCTTGGACACCTTCTCCAATATAAAACGTTTTTAAGGCTTTTGACACATATAGCCAAATTGCTTTCTGAAAGGTTTTAACAGCTATTCACATAAATTCTTGCTTTCTTGCCCTTACCAGAACTGGGTATTGCCATTAAAGTTTTTCTGGTATGTAGAAATATATTCCAAGATTTTAGTATGTATACGATTAAATATTGATGAGATTGAAATTTGAAAAGTGTATTTTGTTGATCATTTGAATTTCCTTCGTGAACTTTCCATTCTTTTCCCCCATTCCCTTGAACTTAAGAATGCCTACCTTGCTCTGCTTCATTAGTGAACTAATGGCTTTAGGAGTGAATTGTTCAGGGAGGAAGGAAAGGGAAGAAGGAGAGAATGAGCTTTCTATTGTTTTAAAAATGAGAAATATACCTCATTTAGAGATTTTATAGTTGTGTGTCTAATATTGGTGGTTGACACTTTTTACAGTTATTCTTTAAACAGTTGGTAATAATTTTATTTGCCTAATATGAAGACTCAAAATGTATGTGTTTACAAATAGCCAACCAATTTTCCAGCTACTGTGTGTTGAAGTGCTCTTTTTCTTTCACAGTGATTTGAGATCCTTCCTTTATAAAGTTTGTGTGGTGTACATTTTTGAGCCATTTGTTCTGTCCTAACAACATGTACCAGTATTCTTAATTATCATATTTATAATTTGTACTAAGGATGGTGTTAGTTTCACTTTACATTTCTTACTTTTCAGAGATAACTTTTCAAAACACTGTAATTGCCTATTCTTTGGGATGGACATTGGAATATTTTTAAAATTGCCCTCTCTCATTGAAAAATCCTATTGATACTTTAATTGGGATTTTGTCAAAATCTACAGTTTGTATCAGAATTGAACTTTAAAAATTGAATTTGGTTTTCCTATCAGGGAATAATATATTTCTTTTCATTCATGGCAGGGTTTTTTTTGTATGGTTTGTGGTTTTATAGTTTCTTCATGTGGATTTTTTATTCAAACTATTTCTTAAGTATTATATTTTGTTGCTGTTGTGCATTGAATCCTTTTTTCAAACCTAGTTTCTTTTAAATATTGTAGTTTAATTACATATGTAATAATTAAAAACATCTCTGGATGGGGTGAGGGACCATTATTACACATAAGACTACACCTTTGACTCTCCGTCATTAATCCTAGCACCATCACCAGAGATATGCATAGTAATCACACTTGATCTTAGCCAAAAGGGCAAGAAGTGTGTTGAGTAATCAAATGACCATACAGGTATCATCATGCTATTTCCTATGGATTTATATCATATATTTATAGAACATATTTAACATGGTGTTGATAATGGTATTCAGCTGGTGGATGGGATAGTCACGTATCTGGCTCCTTAGTGGAGATAGCTAAAGTTGAGGCTCATTTGAACAGTTAACCAGAATGTATACGTAGCTTGTCCAGCATGGTGGTCTCAAGTTATTTGATCTCTAACATGGCAGCTCAAAGCTCCCAGAGAGTGTTCCAAGAGGCCCAGAAACTGCAAAGTTTTTTATGACTGGTTTCAGAAGTCCCACAATGACATAAAGTTGGTCACGTAAGTCACTGAAACTAGCCTAGATTCACAGAGACGAGACTCTCAATGAGAGCTGCAGCAAAGAATCTGGATTGTCTATTATTACAGATGGATAATAGCCCTAAATGTTAAAGGTAAACCAAAGCTTTCAGAAGAAAACTTGGGAGAAAATGTCCATCACCTTGTAAAAATTTATTTTGTCTAGTACAATGATTACATGTCAATTTTAAGAAATAAATAAAAATTTTAAAATGAAAAAAAAGCCAATCACAATTTTTTTGTCTAGAAATTTATTTTCACTATATTTTGCAAATATATGATGAATTGGAGGAAAATGGCCTTTTACCACAGATGGTTTGAGAAACATTGGTTGATGAATACCACATTGAAGTATAATAAATCCTTGATAGATATTTAACAAATAAACTAATCATGGTGTGGTTTGGTAGGAAGTTACTTCACAAGTTTTTTTCTAGATCTGAGGTTTTCTTACTAGGAAAAAGTCTTTTTGTTCTGAAATATCTCTGTATATTCTGTGTTATGACGAACTTCTTCTGAATACAAAGCATTTTAGAGAAAATTGATACAATCTTTTCATCCCATCTAACCAAGTTTACCCCTTTATTATAAATTAATTTATTTAAATACAGGTTATATATATTTAAGGTAAAAATGATGTTTTGACATACATATCTACAGTGAGATGATTACTAGAGTTAAACTAATTAATATACTTATCTCAAGCTTATATGGCCAATTTATTTTTGACAAGGTTGCTAATCATACACAATGAGGAAAGGATAGTCTTTTCCATAAGCCGTGTTGAGTAAACTGGATATCCACATGTTGAGTAAACTTTATATTCACATGCAAAAGAATGAAATTGGACTTTTATCCTACATCAGATACAGTTGACTCAAAATAGATTAAAGACTTAAATGCAAGACCTAAAACTATGAAACTACTGGAAAAAAAAAACAAGAGAAAAGTTTGACATTGGCCTTGACAGTGAGTCTTTCAATATGAAATCAAAAGCTCAGGCTGCAAAAGCAAAAATAAGCAAGTGGGACTACATCAGACCAAAAAGCTTCTGCATAGCAAAGGAAAAAATCAACAAAATGATAAGGCAACCTATAGACTGGAAGAAAATATTTGCAAACCATGTATCTGTTAAGGGGCTAATATCCAAAATATTTAAGGAATTCAAACAACTCAACAGCAGCAAAACTATCTGACACAATCTTGATAAGCTGTTCAGTGATTAAACTCTAAGTTTACATATGTTTATTTTAGAAAGTCCCAAGTGTCTTTCCTGCTCTTAGAAAATTGCCAAAGATTCAGTTTTCTCACCCAAAGTAGCCTCCCTTTAATCATGTGTCCTTATAATTTAGGGTATACTTAAATGATACATTTATTTTTTTGCCTCCACATGTGGTTGCAATATGATTTCATGGGGTTTTCTAAATCTTCAGTAGTCTTTTATTGAAGTAGCAGGCTGTGGTTAATACAAATAGACATAGAACTCCCTTGTGATTTTTTATCCGATATTCATTTTTCTTTGATGTCTAGACTTTACCCTTAAAGATGATAAGACATTCCATTTATTCCCTACACGGAAATAAATGGAGTGTCTAATTTATTGAAACAACTTTTATGGGGATTGAAATAGGGAGGTATTGAAATAGCAGATTAATTTTAAAAATCCTCTTACTATCCATTCCATGCATGTGACTGTAGTGAATTTCATATCTTAATTGACCTGTCTCAGCAAGTACTCAGGCTGGCCAGAGTGTTTTATTCATCTAAATCTTTGTAATTTCAAATCATAGATGAAGAGCACAGAGAAGACAGAGGTCACATGTAAAAAGTGAAAAACGAAATTATTAATCTCTAATGACCTTGTTTTCTGTTTTCTTCTCTCATCCTTCCTGAACTTTCTTTGGTATTAAATACTGTTGAAACCTTCCACTACCTTGAACTCTCTGTCCTTTGAGTTTCCACTGTGTTGACTCATCCTGCTGCCTATTTCTCCTTACCTTAATTCTCCTACCATTTAGCTATGGCCATAGCTAATGTTTGGTGCTATGGCCAAACATTATACCTATTGTACTTGGGAGAGTGTGGCTTTGACTATCAGGCTCTTTGAGAGGGTTGGTATCTCCAGCTCTGATGCCATTCGGTACTCCTTTCCCTGTGTCTCCGTCTACAAGTTCAGCATCACAGCATGATGCAAAGAAATACTGGAATTTCCTAATTATCAAGTATTCAATAATTTAGGTAACGATTTTTGTTTTTCAACAGTGACTGGGTCTCTATCTTTTGCATTGCAGTCCTGTGCCACATACTAGAAAGAAAACAGAGATTACAGAAAAATTAATTGCTTTCAAGGCGCTCAAATTCCAGTGATGCATGCACAGAATGAAATATGTTAGATAACAGAAATATGCAAAATGAATGTGCTATGGAAACACAGAGAAGGAAGTTGGACATCATCAAATGGAGGGCACTGAAGGCTGAGGGAATAGTGTGAGCAGAGGCAATAGCATATATAGCTTGCTTGAGGGCTAGCAAGTATTCTCATGGTTTCATAGGCTGAGAAATAAATCAAAATTAAGAACTCAAGAATGGGAAGAATGGTGTAAAATATAAATCATAAGCAGTAAATTTTAGAATTTTTACCATGATTATAAAACAACAAAATATATACAATAGTTCTTAGAAGACAAGATATGTAATGTAAGAAGAAATAGAATAATCACTTGGATCAGAAAATTCACTCAGAAGTTTGTGAAACAGGCAAAGGGAAGGTTGCCATATTTCACAGATGGAAATCATTATATATTTTAATTTAAAATGTGGGTTTAAGTATATTTATTATAATTTTTATTATGTAACGATGACAATAAGATACATAGAATGTATGACTAATAAATCACTAGAAAAGAAGAGGCTCTCACAGTTGCTAGTGGGTTGTAAATTTGTATATTTCTGAAGGCAGGGATGGCACTATACATTAAAAATTTTAGGATTTTTTAGACACTTCAACACAGCTACTTCACTTCTAAGACTTATCCTAAGAAAATGATCATGGATATGCACAAATGTATACTTACCAGATAATTAATACATGTGATAAAAGGAGCATGTAAATGGAATTACATGCTATCAGGTAATCAGGTAAATGGAATTAAGCTGTATTAAGGTCCTTGCTCTGTGCCAGAAGAGGTTAAAAGCAGCAAGAAATATTAGACATTGATAATTCAAGGATGCCTATTGTAATTTCTAAAGTAACCACCAAAAAGGAGTAAAATAATAAAAAGCTCTCAGAAGTTGTGTCCGTATTACCAATTTGTTGCTCCTCATCTCCAAATCCACATTTTATTGTCCTGCTTGAGGTACTGATCACTTCTCCCTTGCCAGTTGGCATGATGGTAAGCTTCATCAGTAGAGGGTGTAGGAGAGATGCTAGAGGAGGAAGGGGCTCTTCCTGGTTCTGGTATGCTCTACCTGGCTGACTCTTGTATCCCACAGCACTTCTGCATAGACACCTTACCCTACGACCCCAGTGTTTTTCCACACACTGAAATGCTTCATCTGCACCACAGAGGGTGAATTCCTAGTTCCACCAGTGAGACCTCAGTGATATCTCCACTGTCTAGTGGGCTATGGTCATGCCCGCTCCAGTGAGGTTTGGATCTCGGCCTGGTGAAGGAGAGGGGTCCTTCAGATTTATTCCTTTATTGTTTATTCTCACAGCCTTGGGGTAGTGGCTCCTCCCTTTTATTGGTACTGTATTTTATCTTATATCTATATCTGACTCCTGTATTCTTTACCATTCTCTTAATTTATTAGCAAATCCCATATTACTTCAATCTCCTGTCATATTTAATACATCTTTATATTAAACTTTGCCAGTTCAAATGGCTGTATGATTTCCGTTTCCTGATTGGACCTTGATGGGTATACAGGAAAGAAAGGCAAATAATAAAAAATGGTCAATCCAAAGGATGGTAAAAAAAGGAGCACTAAAAGAACAAAGAAGAGGCATGGCAATTAGATAGCAAGTATTAAGACCAAATTAAAACATTAAATGTAAATGGACTAAATGCTTTAATATACACAGAAATTATTAGTTTGGATTAAAAACTTAAACATATGATGTTTACATGAGATAATATAAAATATTAAAATATAAAATGTGAGAGCATGGAAAGACTAAAATTAAATGATGGAAAATATCCTACTATGTAAACAACCAAAAATACCTGATGCAGCTATATTAGCAAAAGTGAACTTGAAGTCAAAACATTATTAGTGATAAAAAGAGGCAGGCTCAGTAAGTTTCAATTGACCATGAGGAAATAATTTAAAATTTGTATTAAGTTTCAATTGACCATGAAGAAATAATTTTAAATTTGTATGCAGCTAGTAACATTAAGTATTAAAATATGAGACAGAATTAACAAAACTGCAAGGAGAATAAATCTACAGTCTTCATCAAAGGTTTTTAACATATTTCTCAGTGACTGCTATAATAGGAGACAAAGAAAAAAAGAAAAAGTACAATAACATTAGCAAATTTGAAAAACGTATTAAGAAAATTTGTCTAAAGGATGGCTATATTACACTATACATTATTTACAAGCCTACACTTTTAAGAATTGACTGTATTTTGGGCCCTGAAGCAAGACTCTAGGATTAAAATAAGATGTACTATGATGATAGTCCAATTAAAGCAAAAACTCAATTACAAAACGTTAACTTGAAAAATCCTCGTATGGTTGTAAGTTAAGAAATATATTTCTGAATACCCCGGGTCACATTTTTAAAAATCACAATGGAAATTAACAAATGTTCTGAAATAAAAGATAAATAAAATGCTACATATCAAAACATGTGGGACCCTACTAAAGCAGTGTTTGGAGGAAATTTTTGCCCTTAAATACATACATTAGAAAAGAAGACAGTCTCAAAATAAATAAACTCATCATCTATCTCAAGAATTTAAAGAAACAACCACAAATTTAAGCTAAAGAAAGTAGAAAGAAGAAAACAATAAAGAAACAGAAACTAATGAAACAGAAAGTAAATAGAAAGGCTCAACAAAAAAATATGTTTTTGTGATTAATAAATTTTGGTGAGACTGATAAAGACAAAAAGAGGGATAACACAAATTATCAATATTGGAAGGAAAAAAGGTGACATCAGTACAGAACTGACAATTATTAAAAGCTCATATGAACATTGTGAACAACTTCATTTTTTACCAATATATTAAAATATATATGAAAAGGATAAATTATTAACAAAATACAATTACCAGATTTCATGCTAAAATAAATGGAAAACCTGAAATTCTGTAACCACTAAGAAATTGAATCCATCATTAAAGATATTTTTATTAAAATATTTCAGGTTCAAATGGCTTCACTGGTGAGTCCTATTAAATGTTTAAGTAAGAAATAAAGCCAGGTTTCCATAAACTGAGAGAATAGGAAAAGGGGAACAATCTCAAATCATTTGATAAGACTAGCATAACCTTAATAGCAAAGTCTAATAAGGCCATTAAAAAAAGAAAAAAAATTACAAGCTAATTATCTTCTGTAAATGCCATAAGTCCTAAAAAACCAGCAAGCAAAATCCAGCAATGTATAAAAGGGATACTATATCCCCACCAAGTTATGTTTATTTTGGAAATGCAAGTTGTTCCATTGGCCTATATCTCTTTTTGGTACCAGTACCATGCTGTTTTGATTACTATTGCCTTGTAGTATAGTTTAAAGTAAGGTAGCGTGATGCCTCTGGCTTTGTTCTGTTTACTTAGGATTGTCTTGGCTATGCAGGCTCTCTTTTGGTTCCATACGAAGTTTCAGGTGGCTTTTTCCAGTTCTATGAAGAGGGTCATTGGTAGCTTGATGGGGATAGCATTGAATCTATAAATTACTTTGGGCAGTATGGCCCTTTTCACAATATTGATTCTTTCTAACCACGAGCATGGAATATTTTTTCATCTGTTTGTGTCCTCTCTTATTTCCTTGAGCAGTGGTTTGTAGTTCTCCTTGAAGAAGTCCTTTACATCCTTTATTAGTTGTATTCCTAGGTATTTTATTCTCTTTGTAGCAATTGTGAATGGGAGTTTGCTCTTGATTTGGTTCTCTGTTAGTCTGTTATTGGTGTATAGAAATGCTTGTGATTTCTGCACATTGATTTTGTATCTTGAGACTTTGCTGAAGTTGCTTATCAGTTTAAGGAGATTGTAGGCTGAGACTATGGGGTTGTCTAAATATACAATCTTGCTGTCTGCAAATAGAGGCAATTTAACTTCCTCCTTTCCTAATTGAATATCCTTTATTTCTTTTTCTTGCCTGATTGCTCTGGCTAGAACTTCCAATACTATATTGAATAGGCGTGGTGAGAGATGGCATCCTTATCTAGTGCCACATTTCAAAGGGAATGCTTCCAGTTTTTGCCCATTCAGTATGATATTGGCTGTGGGTTTGTTGTAAATAGCTTTCATTATTTTGAGATACATTCCGTTGATACCTAGTTTATTGAGAGTTTTTAGCATAAAGGGCTGTTGAATTTTGTCAAAGGCCTTCTCTGCAGCTATTGAGATAATCATGTGGTTTTTGTCTTTGGTTCTGTTTATGTGGTGGATTACATTTATAGACTTGCATATGTTGAATCAGCCTTGCATCCCCAGGATGAAGCCTACTTAATTGTGATGGATAAGCATTTCGATATGCTGTTGCAATTGGTTTGCTAGTGTTTTATGAAGATTTTGCATGGATGTTCATCATGGATGTTGGCCTGAAATTTTTTGTTGTTGAGTCTCTGCCAGTTTTTGGTGTCAGGATGATGTTGGTCTCATTAAATGATTTGGGAAGGATTCCCTCTTTTTGGATTGTTTGGAATGGTTTCAGAAGCAGTGGTACCAGCTCCTTTTTGTATGTCTGGTAGAATTTGGCTGTGAACCCATCTGGACCTGGGCTTTTTTTGGTTTGTAGGCTAATTGCTGCCTCAACTTCAGCCCTTGTTATTGGTCTATTCAGGGTTTCAGCTTCTTCCTTGTTTAGGTTTGGGAGGGTGCAAGTGTCCAGGAATTTATCCATATCTTCCAGGTTTACTGGTTCATGTGCATAGAGTTGTTTTTAGTAATTTCTGATGGTAGTTTGTATTTCTGTGGAATCAGTGGTGATATACCCTTTACCATTTTTTATTGCATCTATTGATTCTTCTCTCTTTTCTTTTTTATTAATCTAGCCAGTGGTCTATTTTGTTGATCTTTTCAAAAAACCAGCTCCTGGATTTATTGATTTTTTGAAGGTTTTTTTTTTGTGTTTCGATCTCCTTCAGTTCTGCTCTGATCTTAGTTATTTCTTGTATTCTGCTAGCTTTTGAGTTTTTTTGATCTTGCTCCTCTAGCTCTTTCAATTTTGATGATAGGGTGTCGATTTTAGATCATTCCTGACTTCTCATGTGGGCATTTATTCCTGTAAATTTCCTTCTATAACTGCTTTAAATGTGTCCCAGAGATTCTGGTACTTTGTGTCTTCATTCTCATTGGTTTTGAAGAGCATCTTTATTTTTGCCTTCATTTCATTGTTTATCCAGTCAACATCCAGGAGAAAGTTGTTTAGTTTCCATGAAGTTTGCGGTTCTGAGTTAGTTTCTTAATCTTGAGTTCTAATTTGATTCCACTGTGGTCTGAGAGACTGTTTGTTATGATTTCCGTTCTTTTGCATTGCTGAGGAGTGTTTTATTTCCAATTATGTGGTCAATTTTAGAGTAGGTGTGATGTGATGCTGAGGAGAACGTATATTCTATGCATTTGGGATGGAGAGTTCTGTAGATGTCTATTATGTCCATTTGGTCCAGATCTGAGTTCAAGTCGTGAATATCCTTGTTAATTTTCTGTCTTGTTGATCTGTCAAATGTTGACAATGGAGTATTAAAGTTTCCCACTATTATTGTGTGGGAGTCTACATCTCTTTGTAAGTCATTAAGAACTTGCTTTATGTATCTGGGTGCTCCTGTATTGGGTGTATATATATTTAGGATCGTTATCTCTTCTTGTTGCATTGATCCTTTTACCATTATGTAATGCCCTTGTCCCTTTTGATCTTTGTTGGTTTAAAGTCCATTTTATCAGAGACTAGGATTGCAACTCCTGCTTTCTTTTTTCTCTCCATTTGCTTGGTAAATCTTTCTCCATCCCTTTATTTTTAGCCTATGTGTGTCCTTGCATGTGAGATGGGTTTCCTGAATACAGCACACCAATAGGTCTTGACTTTTTATCCAACTTGCCAGTCTGTGTCTTTTGATTGGGGCATTTAGCCCATTTACATTTAAGGTTAATATTGTTATGTGTGAATTTGATTCTGCCATTTTGATGCTAGCTGGCTGTTTTGCCCATTAGTTGATGCAGTTTCTTCATTGTGTTGATGCTCTTTACCATTTCGTATGTTTTTGGAGTGGCTTGTACTGGTTGTTCCTTTCCATGTTTACTGCTTCTTTCAGGAGCTCTTGTAAGGCAGGCCTGGTGGTGACAAAATCTCTCAGCAATTGCTTGTCCATGAAGGATTTTATTTCTCCTTCGCTTACAAAGCTTAGTTTTGCTGGACATGAAATTCTAGGTTGAAAGTTCTTCTCTTTAAGGATGTTGAATATTGGCCCCCACTCTCTTCTGGCTTGTAGGGTTTCTGCTGAGAGATCTGCTGTGAGTCTGACCTGGGCTTCCCTTTGTGGGTAACCTGACTTTTCTCTCTGGCTGCCCTTAGCACTTTTTTCTTTGTTTCAACCCTGGTGTATCTAATGATTATGTGCCTTGGGGTTGCTCTTTTGAGGAATATGTTTGTGGTATTCTCTGTATTTCCTGGACTTGAATGTTGGCCTGCCTTTCTAGGTTGGGGAAGTTCTCCTGGATAATATCCTGAAGAGTGTTTTCCAGCTTGGATTCATTCTCTCTGTCACATTCGGGTCCACCAATCAAATGTAGATTAGATCTTTTCACATAATCCCATATTTCTTGGAGGCTTTGTTCATTTCTTTTCACTCTTTTTTCTCTAATCTTGCCTTCTCATTTTATTTCATTGAGTTGATCTTCAGTATCTGATATCCTTTCTTCTACTTGGTCGATTCGGCTATTGAAACCTGTGTATGCTTTGTGAAGTTTTTGTGCTGTGTTTTTCAGCTCCATCAAGTCATTTATGTTTTTCTCTAAGCTGGTTATTCTAGTTAGCATTTCGTCTAACCTTTTTTCATGGTTCTTAGTTTGTTTGCATTAGGTTAGAACATGTTCTTTTGGCTTAGAGACATTTGTTATTACCCACCTTCTGAAGCCTGTTTCTGTCAATTCATCAGACTCATTCTCCATCCAGCTTTGTTCCCTTGCCATTGAGAAGTTGTAATCCCTTGGAGGAGGAGAGGTGTTCTGGTTTTGGGTGTTTTCATTCTTTTTGTGCTGGTTTCTTTCCATCTTCATGGATTTGTCTACCTGTGGTGTTTATAATTGGTGACTTTGGGATGGGGTCTCTAAGTGGATGCCTTTTTTGTTGATGTTGATGCTATTTCTTTTTGTTTTTGAGTTTTCCTTCTAATAGTCAGGCCCCTTGCTGCAGGACGGCTGGAGGTCCACTCCAGACCCTGCTTGCCTGGGGATCACTCACGGTGGCTGCAGAACAGTTAGGGTTGCTGCCAGTTTCTTCTTCTGTTTTCTTCATCCCAGAAGGGCACCCACCAGATGTCAGCCTGAACTCTCCTTTATGAGGTGTCTGTCTGGATATACAGGGTTGGGGAGCTGCTTGAGGAGACAGTCTGTCCCTTATGGAAGCTCAAGTGCTGTGCTGGGAGCTCCATTGTTTCATTCAGAGCTGCTGGGTAGGTACGTTTAATTCTGCTGCAGTGGAATTCATAACTGCCTCTTTTCCCAGGTTCTGTGTCCTGGGAAGGTCGGGCTTTATTTTTCAGTTCCTGATGTGCTGCTGCCTTTTTTCAGAGATGCCCTGCCCAGCAAGGGGGTAGTCTAGTCACAGTCTGCCAGCAGAGGCATTGCTGAGGTGCCGTGGGCTCTGCCCAGCTGCTGTGTAAACTTGCTTGCAGTTGTGCTTAGAGGTACAGTTAGACCTGCCTCGGTAATGGTGGTCTGCCTCAGTAATGGCGAACTGCCTTGATAATGGTGGACTGCCTCAGTAATGGTGGACTGCCTCGGTAATGCTGGACTGCCTTGGTAGTGGTGGACTGCCTTGGTCATGGTGGATGCCCTTCCTCTCATTGAGCTGGAGCATCCCAGGTCCAGCTGCACTTGCTTTGAAACTCTCAATCCAGAGCATTTCAGATTGTTGGTCTTTGTGGGGGTGAGACCCACTGAGCCAGATCACCTGGCTTCGTGTTTCAGCCCCCTATTTTTCAGTTGAATGGGTGGCTTTTTCTCCTCAGCATTTGAGGTGCCAGTTAAAATGGCCACCCAGATTTGTGTGAGTTTTTGTGTGGAAACCCATGGCACCAGCTGAAACAGCCATGCTGGAAACTCTTGGTGCTTTTTGGCCCGGGAATCTCTTGGTCTGTGGGCAGTAAAAACTCATTTGGGAATGTGGTGATCACTCACCCTCTGCATTGTTCTCACTGGGAACTGCACTCCAGACATGTTCCTATTCAGCCATCTTGAATCAAAAGCTTCCAAAGATCATTCTTAATAGTGAAATGTTACTGTTACTGTTCAACATTTTACAGGGGGTCCTAGCCAGTGTAATAAGACAAAAAATGCAAATGAAGGGCATGAGGATTAAAAAGAGAAAACGAATAATAAAAATGTAAAGGAAGGGCATGAAGATTGAAAAGAGAAAATAAATGGTAATTTTTTTTTACAAAGGCTATAATTGTATATGTAGAACATCTAAAAGAATCTATACATTAGTAGAATGAATAAAGTAGTTTAATTCACACCAATATATGCCCCAGCCCATAAGATCTTCTACCATTTGACATTGATATTTCTCCATCAAGTGGTAGAGTCTATGGTCCTTGAACCTAAGTGCACCTTGGCAATTGCCTCAGTCACTGGAATGCAGTGAAAGTGATGCTGTGTGACTTTTCAGGCTATTTTATAAACAACAATACAGCTTCTTCTTAGCTCTCTCTCAGTGTGCTTGCTTTTGAGACCCAGGTCTTATTAGGTCGCCATATGTCAGCGCACAGTCCCAGCTAGGTTCCAAGCTACTAGGCAGCATTAATAACTAAACATGTGAATGGGCTAGCCTTTGGATAATTCCTTCCTAGCCTTTGATTCTTCCAGCTGAGCCCCCAGATATGGAAAAGGAATAAGCTGCTCTCACCATGTCTTGTCTGAGTAATTAACCAATAGACATCTTGACATAAAAGAATCATTATTGTTATTTTAAGTCATTTAAAGTGACTTTAAGTTTAAGCAGCAATGGATAACTAATATAGGTCAATATAAAAATCAATGCATTTTATAAAACAGAAACAATAAAATGAGTTTTTAAAAAAATAGTGCTGTGTATCCATATAGAAAAATAAAAATTATTGTCTCCCACTGTATACAAATAACAATTCCAGGTAGATTATAAATCTATATATGAAAGGCAAAAGAATAAATATTCTAGAAGACAAAATAGAATCATGTCTTCAAGACCTTGACATAGGGGAAAAGGTCTCAATAAAACACACACACACACTCATACATACACACACACACACACACACACACACACACAGAGTGGGATGGAGGGACAGACAGGAAGGGAATAGTTAATAAAGTTGACTACAGTCAAATTGAAAACTTCTGTTTATCAAAAGATGCCATTACAAGAGTTAAAGGCTAGTCACAGAGTAGGAGAAGATATTTGCAACACATATTGCTAACAAAGGGATTGTATTAAGAATAAATAACTTGTATTTAATCAATAAGAAAAAGACAACTCAATTCAACATGTGCAAGAGACATGAACAAGGCACTTAACTAAAGAGGATATTCAAAGTCCAATAATGCTAAACCTTATTCATAATCAGGGACCTTTTATTTTCTGTATTATGAGCATAATCATGTATAATTTTGAGGGATGTAAAAAACAAGAGATGATTTTTAAACTTTTATTTTGAACTAATTCACCCTTACAGAAGAATTGCAAGAAATCTCATATATATTTTGCTCAGATTAACCAAGTTTTACCATTTTGTCATATTCTGCATCCGTTTCCAGATCTAGACTCACATGTGTGTGAGTGTGTGTGTGTGTGTGTGTGTGTATGTACCTATTATTTTCTGAACCATTTGAGGGTTTTATATTAATATATCATGTCCCTTTGTGCCTAAATACTTTAAATACTTCAGTATTTTATAAGAACAAAAGAAATTCTTTAAATGACCACAGTACGGTCATTTAAACATTTATCAAGTTCAGAAAATTTAACATAGATTTGCCACTATTATCTGATATAGAGTTAATATTTCATTTTTTCCAATTGTCTTAATAGAAAAAGTTTTTCCACAATCCAGAATCCATTCGAGGATCATGCAGTGTATTTAGTTGATGTTTCTGTCATTTTCTTTAATCTGTATCAGTTCCTCAGCCTCTGTCACTCATGACATTGACACATTTGAAAAATATAAGCCAGTTGTTTAGTAGATTATGTTTGAATTTGGGTTTGACTGCTATTTAGTCATGATTAGATTTAGATTTTGCATTATTGGCCAGTATAGTACATTAGCAATGTTTTGTTCTTCTCAATATATCAACAGCATATAACTTAAAGGACCTGGCATAGGTAGATTGTTATATTTTTTTATTGTGAGCAATTTCTCAGCATTTTTGGGAAAAAGTAGAGAATGAATTAAAATATTATAAAGCATTTTATGTGTGAATGTATTTATCTGACAGTTTAATGATAAAACCTAAAACAGAAGTGAGGTTGCCTAAAACTGATCATTCCAAGAAGCAGTTAATAAGTAGTATTCTCACATTCAATGAGGATGCTTCAGAGAACCATTTGGATAATTTTTTATGTGTTCCCTGGAGTTGGAGGGGTGCAGGGAATGGTATCTGACTCACAGCTGCAAAGTCTAAAGGTGAGAGTTGGTGGCCTGAACTCTGCTGACTTGGGGCAGAGTTAGGGAAGTTGAAATCATCATGATTTCTAGCATCTGGCATGACAAGGAAGCCTGAATTTCTGTTGAGCTTATGAGGCCCACAGGAGGGAGTCATATTAATTCTCTTGAATGGGACTCCACGAAAGAGGACTGAGCCCTGTAGATGGTTGGGCCACAAGAAACCAGTGGCTAACGGGAATGTGTAAGTGGCCATCTGGAGGAAGCATAATGTATGTGAAAGGAAATGTAGGCAAGAGGTCCCTAGTGATGGAGGTCATCTGTGAAAAAGCCACAAAACCACTTCCGGAAAGGAACAACTGACTTTTAGAATATCCTATGCAGGGAGAATACCTACGCTAGACTATAACTGCCCTGTGAAGTATTACCTTTACTTAACCATGCCTCTTCCCACCCATCTCACTTCAGCCTCTGAAGGGCCCCAGAGTATCTGCCAGGGAATGAGGGAGAAAGTAGAGTAAGAGCTAGAGATTAATATGATCACCCCCATCTTTTCTTGTTACAGGCTTCCAAGCCTGAAGTAGGTCAGAGCTCAGAGAAGGGAGAAGTTTTAAAGTTGATGAGAATAGAGTTTTAATTACTATACTTGATTAGAATTTTTAATACTTAGAAAAGGATGTCTAGATAAATTAAATGGAATCCTCCCAATTCTATGGCCTATGGAAGTCTGATACCAAATTTCATCAAGTCTAAGATGCTATTAATTCTAAGATGCTTCATTATTTTAATATACCACTAAAAAGGGGAAAAAATCTACTCCCAATTATGATTATAAGATGCCACTGAGATTTGGATTTCAGAGATGAGATGTTAAAATGAAAAAAAATGTTCATGTTGGAGTAGATTAACATATTTTGTTACCTGAGAGTAACTGGAAAAGCTATGAGATCCATGTAAGATTTCATCCAGGGAAGGGTGATGTGGTTTGGCACTGTGTCCCTACCCAAATCTAATCTTGAATTGTAATTCCTGTGTATTGATGGAGGGACTTTTAATCCCCACATGTGGACGGAGGTGATTGGATCATGGGGGCAGTTTCCCCAGTGCTATTCTTGTGATAGTGAGTTCTCATGAGATCTAATGGTTTTATGAATGTTTAACAGTTCCTCCTTCACATGCTCACATTCTCTCCTGCTGCCTTGTGAAGAAGGTGCCTGCTTTTCCTTCCACCATGATTGTAAGTTTCCTGAGGCCTCCCAGCCATGTGAAACTGCAAGTCAATTAAACCTGCTTTGTTTATAAATTACCCAGTCTCTGGTAATATCTTTATAGCAGTGTGAAAACAGACTAACACAAGGCTAAGTGGATTAATATAGAGGTTTTAAGTGGGGGAGGCAGTGGGGCTAAAAAGTAAAAGTGATTCCTGCTTGTTCTCTACATTGTTCAACCGGTTCAAGAAACTGGTGGAATGATGTAATTTCCCAGTCTAATTTCAGGCAAATGACTATACATGAGACAAGTCTGCCTTTCACAAATGCTTGAACAGAAAAGGGGATCCGGTGCTTAAAGGTTCATTTGAAGATTCACCCTCTTCCACTTAAGCATGTTTCATCCTGCCCAGAAACAGATGAATACATTCCCTGAATATTATTTTAGGTCCTAGATTTTCTTGGTAGGAATTAAAACTTGGGACACATGGAAATACTGAAAAACACTTGTGGAGTGTTCTTATAATTTATGGGAAATAACAGAAAAGATTTTTCCAAAATTGTGACTCATTTTGCAAATTGTAAATCTCATGACCTTTTGGCATGTTTCATAACATAGGGAATAGTATAACTAAAATATCATTTGGTCTCCCTGCCACTTAGGTTTCTAGATAAATTAAATGGAATCCTCCCAATTCTATGGCCTATGGAAGTCTGAAAAATTCCTGTTCATTTTTGTGAATTCCTTGGTAATTATGTCTTATGGTCCCTCAGCCTCTGGCTCTTCAGTGCATCAATCTGGGTTTGAAACTAGATCTTTGTGGTAGTTTTAAAAATTGTCCAAAAATTCGTTGACATACTTCTCTTCAAGAGATAGCACTTAATTCCTCTCCCCTTGACTGTGAGATGGACTGAATGACTTACTTCTAATGAAAATAATACGGTGGAAGTGACAATGTGTGGTTTCTGAGACTAGGTTATGAGGCATGTGGCTTCCTCTTTGTCCCCATTCCTAGATTGCTTGCTCTGAGGGAAGCCAGCTTCCATGCCATGAGGACTCTTAAGCAGTCCTTTGGAGGGAGAGGTCCATAAAGTGAGGGATTGAGGCCTCCAACCAACAGCCTTGTAATTAAGCCAGCTTGGAGGTTGGTTTCTTTGGCAATTTTTTGAGAGTAAGTAACATTTTAGAAGGAAGGGCCAGAGTTTTATTTGTGCTTCTATCAGCAGTGATTATATTAAGGCCCAGAGTAATTCTGCCTTAACAATATTGAACACCTAAAGGACTTTTTCTCATGAGCAGTTGGTTCTTCTTACCCTGGATTTTCCCCTTTCTAAATCATTCTCTTTAGCCAGTGAGATTTTCCTATGTCATTTATCTATCCCCCGGTAAGAAGTGCATCCATGCCCAACCCAATCTGTTTGCCTTCAGCATAAAATCCAAATTCTTCTACCTTGTTTATAAGAACTCTCAGCACTGCCATGATGCGAGATTGTGGTCACTTCTCTGGCCGTGGGATTTTATTTTGAATATCGTGCAATAAAGGTCTTATTTTTCATAATTTCTATAGAAACAAAAGATGCCATAACCTTTACTTAGAGACTTTTTGTTCTAGAAATGAATCCTTACTTTATGTCAATTTTTTTACATACACAGAATTAGTGGACCAAGTGACCAGAGCTTCTGAGAAAGAAAGAAATTACTGTTTTCACACCTTTGTAGCAGAAATAATGAAAACTGTGTGGGCAGTTAAAGCTGGACAGGAGAATAAAAAGATATTGTTGAAGCAATGTATCTTTCTTCTGAAAATGCTGTTGCATTAAATTCTTACACAAAGAATAAAAATAAATATGATATATTTGCTGTGTAGCCATTGAAAAGAAAAATTATATAGTATTGACCTGGAATTTTGTCTATCACGTAGAGTAAAAAAAAAGTGGTTAGAGAACAGTATTAAAGAATAATCACATAATCATATGTAGAGAATAAGAACATTCAGTTATGTATGCATATACAAATAGTGTAGAAGGCTCTATATCAGGTTGTTAATGATGATTATCTCTGGGGAGAGGTTTATGAGTTTGTGGGATGGTTTTTACTTTATTCACTTCTGAATTTTAAAAAATGTATAAAACATCTTTTTTTTTTTAAAGAAAAAGAGAGAAAAGAAGAAAGAGTGAAAGAAAGAAAGAAAAAGAATGAAAGAGAGAAAGAAAGAGGAAGAGAAAGAGGGAGAGAGAATGGGATTCTTGTTCTATTGCCCAGGCTAGAATGCAGTCTAAAAGTGGGTATTAAAAACCTCTTTTATGCCAATAATTGTACTTAACAATGGAGACAGGAAGGAATAAGAGATGAAAATAACAAACAAGCAGCCAACCAATATTT